>CAJHQQ010000803.1:0-140397 GCA_905132885.1 Moricandia moricandioides | reverse complement strand
TATACTTACCTTACTCTTTAAAAATAATACAAAATTAATATTAAAACAATTGGGATCCATTTAACAAATACTGTAAAACACTAAAATAGTTGATTATAATGAAAAATGACATTTTATATATCTAAGTGAAATGAAAGTAGTCTCTATTTATAGATCATAAAAATCATGAATTTTGATATAATCTTTATTAAAAAAATTATATTATAGAATAAATGACTTTAAATTCTTGGGTGGAAATAAAAATCTGAAAATGTCTAACATTTTTTTCCAATCCAATTATGCCATGTGGCGAAGCTGGCGTACAAAAAAAAAATTCAGGTGTTGAATGTTTACAATGCAGTTGATGCCACATAGGTATTTCAAAAACTTCAACACTCTCATTAGAAGAGGCTTAACAGTTGAAAACAAGATTAAACACCCACATTGTGGGTGGTCGAAGTGGCTACCTTCTTTGCCACTTGTCTTCTAGTTTGGTACATTGTCACATTGTCATGAAAACAAAAAAAAAGTGATATTTTGATCTGTATACATCTACAATGTCTAAAATGAAAAACCGTGGGATTGTTATGCTCTTACTGTTGGAGGCGGGTCTTACCCAACTTGAAACCCGGTCCAAGAATCCGATCCAATATCATTAAGATCTTTCCCAGTTGCTCCAGATATTCGTAAAGCATTTCAGGAATACTTTCTGCAAAAGTTGAGAGCAGTTTGTAACTTGCGCAGAGTAACTACCATGTCTACATGGAAGATGGTACTCCTAAGGTTAGTATCCCAACATGTATTACTCGAGGGCATAGAGAATCAAAAATCAGTTTATTGTTGGTTTGTCTTACCGTTGTAAAGTTCCTCCAGGTGGTTTAATTAATAGTATAGTTTCTCACATTTGAGGTCACAAGTGTCGTATCTTTACTCAAAAACTAGGAGAGTCCTCTTACCTATATGGTATACCAGATGAGGCTACTGTTAATTGGGTCACTCAGAGAGGTGTTTAGCATATAGATGATTCTCCGATGTTTGTTTCACCTTGGAGTCCTTCGCCACTAATTAGTCTCCCAAAAATTTCAATTATTCCAGTTTGATTAATCTTATCGAACATTCTGTTCAGTTGTATTCTATTAAAGGCATAAACTGGATTACTTCTGGCATAGGAGGCCTATGCTAAGTAGTAAATCTAGGCTTGATCCGCCTTAATGGGAGAAGCAAAGATTCTAGTGTGGAAGTACAACTAGATAAGCCCTTCCTTGTGAAGGTAGCTCTAGAAGATGAGAGTGGTTATACCTCAATGGTTAATATTATGTATTCTTGGCTTCCTTCAAATTGTATAGTTGTGGCCATCTACGTAATAACTCTCAATAAGAATATGGACCCGGACGAAGCTAAAGAATGGCCAAAGGGAACATGGTTGATGTATGGTCACTGAAATGGCTGAAGGATGGCCAACTAAAGAAATTCAAGCCAAAACGATTTTGAAGAGCGTTATAAGTTCTAATTGGTTAAATAGTGATTTGGATAAATCGTTAGAATTTATTTGACACAAGGAAATATTGTTAAGAATTGAATGGCCTGATCAATATTTAAAGTCTCATGAAATTTCGTGAAGCATCGGAAAGATAAAAATAGATATGGGAAGTGTTTGAAAATGAGAATTCTCCAAATGACAAAGAACTTGAGCATGTCCAATGAGAGTATATATATATATATATATATTTAATTATGGAGTTCTCAACTTTACGGAAAACACAACCGAAAGTATTTTTAAATTAAGAAGGATTACATAGGATAATAGGGGGATAGGGGTGTTTTGGGTTTAATGAGAAGTGCATTGTGCACACAACAATGAACAGATATTTTGCAAATTTTGGCTTCTTTGTGTATATGCACCCTAAATTCTCTAAAATTTATTTCCATGATAAGATAACATCTTAAGACAATTTTATTTACTCTTTTAAATAATATTTTAAATAATTTATTTGTATATTTTCGTGGAAAACAAATGGGTACATTTTGACAGATCATAGTGCACTGTAACAAGTAATATTCCATTTAAAAATATCATAATTATATCTTACATATGAAGTATGATGATATCTACTAAAAGTTTGAAATGGAAATAAAAGATTTAGTCAAGGAGTCAAGGATATATTTACTTAAAATGACTTATAAAGTTAAATACCCATAGGTAACAACTCTCTATAAATAATGAATATAAACTCTATTTTCTTTTCCAACATCATATTTTCATCTATTTCTTAAATATCTTTTTAGAATGACAAGAAACAGAAGAGGTCGTCAAAAAATACAGATTGTGAAAATGGAGAAGGATGCCAACCTGCAAGTTACTTTTTCAAAGAGAAGACAAAATCTTTTTAAAAAAGCTAGTGAACTTTGCACCTTATGTCGTGTAGGCATGGGAGTAATTGTGTTTTCACCGGGTCAAAAAGTATATTCTTTTGGTAATCCAGATGTTAGATCTGTAATCGACAGTTTCAAAAATCGCAACCAAAATCCTCTTATATATACCGAAGACGGTTTGAACCCAACTATCCAAAATCTCAACAACTTACTCACTCAGGTAAACATCAAATTATTTCTCTTTGCACACTTCTATAAACAATATAAACGGTAAAAAACCACATTTTCTGTTTGGGTTTGATTTGGATTCGGTTCAGTTTGGTTTGGTTCTACCAGATCGGACACCTAGTTACCTTTACACATGATAAATTTTCATTGCAGGAGTTGGCAAAACTTGAAATAGAAAAAAGGAGGAAGGAAGAAGTGGATGGGATAAGAAAAAAGAGAGAAGAAACAAAAAAATGGTGGGAAAAACCTCCAAATCAACTTGACTTAAATCAAAACACTTGTCTAACTATTGCTCTAGAAAATCTGAAAATGGAATTGAAAAGTCAACCATCCCAAAACTTGCAAGCAATTGATCCTCCTAATTATCATGGTGGAAGTTACAACAACATTGTTGGTGGTGGCAATGTCGATCTTTTCGACCAAACAAGAATGTTTGATGTGAACGCGTCCAACTATAATCCCAACATGAGTATTCCTAATCATGGACCCATGAACGGATATAACAATAACAACAGTGTTTTTGAAGCGTTCGGTCCAAGATACAACCACGGTCCATACTAGGACCAAGGTTTGAAGGAAGACGCAATCCCAATCATGAGCATTTTGTTTTTCTATTTAAAATAATTTAATCTATATATAAGATATTTGTTTCTTTTAGCAAAAAAAAAAAGATATTTGTTTCAGCTGTTTCCTTTTCTTTTGCTGCTTTTCTTTTGTCAATTTCTTTCTTGTTGTTGCTTTGTTTGCGTTTTGTATGTGTGAGCGGAGTAATTTATGAATCAATGATCTAATAACATCATTTAAATCTCCAAACTTAAATCTATGAATTATCTCCAAACTTTATGTAAGACATTTTGGGTTTTTTCTTTGTTCCACAAAGACAGATTTGATTTTGTGTAATATCATTAATGCTTTTTCTATAAAAATTAATTCAGTTAATTAGCATTTGATATTTACGATGACTTACTTATTATTGAAGGAAGTGAATTCTCTTGTTGGACTTTGATTTGGAATCAAACAAAAATTCTCTTTCATTGCTTTGAAATGGTATATTTAATCAAACTCATAAAAAGCCATGAATGAAAGTTCACGAAAAACTGGAAAATGATATCTTAATATAGAACATTTTTGGAACATGTTGCAATAGTTTTGGCTCTACTCTAAAAATTTAGCTTTGCAAATATATTAGTTTTGGCACCACCCTAGTTTTGCCTCCATGTTTGAATCATTTTACGAAATTGTAATGGTTTTTAGTAAGTTAGATTAACTTTTCAAGGAGTAGGAACAGTTAAGAAAAGTGTGTAAAATGATTAAAATGCAACCACCAAAAAAAGTAAGAAGCACAATGCTTAACACACGTTTTCTAATCCAATGATGGGCAGGATTATAGAGAGGATCCACGACACCAAGGGAAGAAAACGTCGGCGTGTATGAAAGGCTATACTTATTACACTATCAACAGCTTCAAGAAACTGTGCGCAAGTATAGCAGGGTTTTCATCAATCAGTGGTCGGGCCAAAACGGTTTGTCTAGTTATGGTATAATTATTAGTGAATCCTGGGCTGAAGCACAGAATTAGAGACACGTTTACTGAAGCTGAACGATTCTTCAAGAGGCTGTATATCAGGTTGCTAAATCACAGAGTTTGTATCTGCAAAAAAAAACTCTGATCACATTGTCTCCAATTGGAAACAAATAATCTTGTACTTTCCTCTAATCTTACGGAATCTTTTATATGAATTGTAATAATTTTATTATTTTAAAAGTTTCCTTAGTCTATATTATTTAAAGTTCATGATTAACTGATTAGCTCCTTCAATCGAAACTAAAGTTATGAATGATTTTGCAAAATATTATAGTGTTTCGCTTGAGGAGCCCCAATCATGGGGTTTTATTGTGATTTAAAAGTATGGCTGACAATATGGTTTAAAATGGTTTCATTTAAGTTTTCCTTTGTTGGTTTGATATACCATATGGGATATCCAAATGGCCTTGAGAGTAATGCATTTAGTAATATAGAGTGGATTAGATTAAAAGTGTATCATAATGTCTTACTCGAGAGTTTGAAATACCTTCCGAAAAATGTTAGAGAGTGGATCGATCGTTTGTTACGTCACCACGTTAACCACTTGAGTGTAAGTCTAAATTCAAACTGACCAAATAACAATAATTTAGTTCACAACAAGAATCGAATTCATGACCAACAAGGATACACTGAACCTCAAGCAAATACCGGCAGGTTACCATCACTTTTGGATATTTGGTTTATATTATAGCATATAAAAAAATTGAAATTGTGATTATGTAGATTCTTTTTGGAAGAACTATTTACATTGTTTGGTATTTTTTTATTATTCAAAAAGAAAGAGAATGTTGGGCGGAATAAGAGCATCTTTATCCGGGGTTCTTAAAGGGGGTTCTTGCACTGTTCACGGACTCCACGGATACGTGGGGCCCGTGAACAGTGCAAAAAACATCTCCTAAGAGCATCTTTATCCCTAGTTTCTTAAAGAGGTTTTTGCACTGTTTGCGGGCCCCATTGACACGTGGGGCCCGTAAACAGTGCAAGAACCACTTCTTAAAACTACTAAATAAGAACCGTTTTTATAGGGTTTCTTATATTGTTTGCAAGTCCAACTGACACGTGGTGGCCCGCAATTGGTTCGTTTTTTTTTTTTTTTTTAAAAAAAAAATCAGCAAAAAAAGGAAAACAAAAAGAAAAAAAGAAAAATAGGAACCCAAGTGGGTTCTAGGTTAATGATGCCCTAAAATCCCTAATTAAGAACATGTTTTTGATGGTTTCTTACACTGTTCGCGGGTCCCACTGACACATGGCGGCTCGCAATTGATTTATTTTTTTCTTCTCAACAAAAAAAAAAGTAAAAAAAGTTTAAGAACCCCAAATGAGTTTTTGGGATAATGATGCCCTAAAGGTTTCAGGAAAAAATGTGATAGTTGGTTATCAGTCCGTTGGGGAGGGAATACATGCTGGGAGGAGTGTCTACAAACTTTATTTCAAATTCATGTTAGTACGGTGAATTTCGAAGCTCAAAAT
The DNA here is from genome assembly GCA_905132885.1 of Moricandia moricandioides. Lineage (NCBI taxonomy): Eukaryota > Viridiplantae > Streptophyta > Magnoliopsida > Brassicales > Brassicaceae > Moricandia > Moricandia moricandioides. The sequence goes on along the minus strand of CAJHQQ010000803.1, from coordinate 134,762 downwards.
AAGCTCAATCTAATGTAAAACTTTTTAATTAAGTAAAATATCTTACAAATATTTTTGTTTTTTTTGATATATATACATATACATATATATATATATATATATGTATATATTTCTTATATAATTTTGTAAAATAAAAATATTATGTTTATGCCATTAATTTTATTGTAGTTTGAATGTTTGTAAGGGATGCTAGAAGAATAAACTTTAAACTCGTTGATATAAGGGCATCATTATCCCTAGAATCTCTAATGGGGTTCTTAATTTTTTATTATTTTTTTTGCTGCTTAAAAAAAATTAAAAAACAAACCAATCGCGGGCCGCCACGTGTCAGTGGGTCCTGCAAACTGTGTAAGAAACTGTCCAAAACCGGTTCTTATTTAGTAGTTTTTAGAAGCGGTTCTTGCACTGTTCATGGGCCCCACATGTCAGTGGGGCCGCGAACAGTGTAAGAACCCCTCCTAAGAAACCCGGATAATCATGCTCTAAGGAGTCTATATATATAATATTGTTTTCTTTCAATGAGGTTGCTACCTAATCAAATAGAGTCACCACGAATTGACATTTCACTCTAATTTTTTAAAAATGATAAAAATATCACATTTTTCACACTCTTATTATTTATACTAATTATATTAACACAATATTAAATAGTCTATATATTTTAATGGTTAAATATGAATTAAACACAAACCAATTGTAAATTTTAAATAATGTTTAACATAATTTCATATAAGCATTTTTAATGATTAAAGATGATTTAAACCCAAACCAACTATAATTTTTAAAATTTAATAAATATTTTAGCATAAATATTAACAAATATAAAATTAAAAGTTTTGGTTATACTAATATATTTATACTTTAAGTACTTTTAAGAAATTATATTGTTTCTTTATCATTTACATCATATATTTTATAACTGAAATAAATATTAAAATATTTACATAATTTTATAATTTAATACAAGTAAATAAACTGAAAATAATATGAATAGTTATTCACATTGATATAATAAACCATAAAAATAGGAGAACTTATTAAAATAAGTATTCAAGATTTTATATTGTTTCATTAAGCACTATAATCGTCTACAATATATAAAATCATCTACATCATATATGTTATATTGTTTTAGTATTTATTTTTAATATATATTGGTTTGAAATAAATATTAAAATATTTACATAATTTTATAATTTAAATAATGTAAATAAACTGAAAAGAATATGAATAGTCATTTACCATTTAATATCATAAATAAAAAATAACATAAATTATTAAAAATAGTATTAATAAATTTAGTTACATTAATCTATTTGTGTTAAGCTTTAAATTTCCTATTGAAAAAATTAATGACTAGTGTTAATCAAAATTATACTTAATAATACTTTTAACATTATATATATAAGTAAATAATTTTAAACAAAATCAGAATAATAATACATACAATAAAAATATTTCAATTTAATGATAATATATAGTAAATTATTAATATGTGACAAGCCATTTATATGAAATAAATTTAATGTCAAAACTCGTATTCTAAAAACTAACTAATATCATTTTGTTTTGTTTTGCATATCATAATTATTTATTTGGATAACATGGTATACTTGGAAATTAAATATAATTAAATATACAAACTTCAAACAAACATTTATCTTTATGACTAATAAAATTTGTAGGTTTTCAAGTTGCATAACTAATTTAAAATATTTTTACTATACTGCATTATCTATTAATTTTTGTATTTATATAAATAGTTTTTAAAAATATAAATAAAATGTCACTAAATTCAAGAAATAAACGTATTAAATAGAAAATATCCATATTTCTGGGTTAAATTCAGATGACTATAGTTACAAGAAATTTGCTTACTATTAAATTCAAAATAGAACAAATATCAAAAATAAAATAAAACATTTATATTTTTGTGAATGTTTTTAATAGTCAAACAATTATATGATTTATAAAAAGGATGATAACAAAATATTGAAATTTTCTGTATCTTATTATTGAAAGTAAAATAAAAAATAAACACAACATAAGTTACGTAAACATAAGATCTAAAGTTATTATATACAAATAATTGTGAAAAACAAAAAATATTACTTACTAACTTAAAAAGCTTAAATGTAATTTCAATATTAATAAAAAAATAAAAAAATATACCTGAAGAGTTCAACAAGAAACCAAATATCAAATAAAATGACAAAAAACAAAAATAAATGGAAGAAGTGCAACTAGATCATTTATACAAACATACAAACCGACATAATACAAATAGAACATAATCTTATTCAAACAATCAAAATAATCGTATTAGAAAACTTGTCAACCGAGCGAAATTGAGACTAAAATTCAATGGAAACCAAAGATAAGAAAATAACAATGATCAACACATAATAGAACCAAACCCTTCAAAACTAGACAAAAAGTTTAAACAAAAACATAATGATCAATTCCCTTCAAATCTAAACACAAAATTTAAACAAAAACATTATGACAATTCATGCGCGTAGCTCGGGCCGTCTCTAGTTTATACATAAATGAATATAATATTAAATCTTATTTGTGAAAAGGATCTTTAGACCAAGTTAATAGACCATATTAAAACCTATTTGTACCTTTTGTTTAAAATTAAATTTAGAAAACCATAAAATTGATAAAGTATTATATAAATTCTTAAATATGATTTTATGTTTTCACTTAAAACTGAATCGCCACTAAAAATGTATATTTACCTTTTCTCAAAAATGAGATTTCACGTTTCTAGTCAAAAATATTTTATTGTTAAGATTTTGTGTGTTTTCTACCAAAAAAAAAGTTTGTCATTTTCTTATAAAATGCAATTTTAGATTTCCTACCAAACTTTTAATTATATATGAACCAAGTATATTATACTTTGGATCAGTTTCAAGTAGGTTTCGTTTTAGTTCAAAATAGGCTTAATGACGTGAATTGGAGGGTGTACTGAATTTGGAAGTTGAAGTGATTTGATTTTTATTGAGTTTTTTAGATGATTTTAGGTGAATTTAAGATTTTGATATTATTTTTGTTAAAATACTCAGTTTACTCTAGAATTTCATTTAAAACTATGAGATTTTTATTTTATTTTTGTAACTAACAAATTCCTCTCAAACACACTAGAAACACCTAAACCACTCTAAAATCTCTAATTTAAATTTCTTTTAATAACAGTGAATTTTAGAGTGTTTTGTAAAGTGACAAACTAAATAACACTATATTTTAAACAGTTTTGTAAATCCACATTTGTCATTTTAATACAAATCACCACAAACACCTATTTGAATACACTAGATTTCTTTCTAAAACAGAAACAGACTAATATTTACTAACAAGGTGTTGTAAAGTATGTGCAATCTGACGTTGACAAAAATGATGTGATGCTTTAGAGATCTTTAATGGTATTTTATTTTTCATTATAAAATCTATTTATAAAGTAAAAAAATTTAGTGGTTTGATAAATTTTGCACTAATATATTAAGGGACTGACTGGTTTTTCTGATATCACCCGCAAACACTGCTGTTGCAGTTAGTTGCGGTTGAGAGTGTTTCGAAACAATCATAAAAACTGCTTTGTAATACCGTGGACCGCTTTGTACTGCTCAAAAGCAAAATTCCTTTCCGCAAGCATTTGCGGTTGCGGTTGGATAAAAAATATTAAACTTTAAATTATATTTTGATTTCAGTATCCTAACTAATTACGTATAAACTAATATATTCTATTTTTAATCATCATTATATAATATATTTGACAGTCTACTATTCACGTTAAACCTAAATAAATAAGTTCAATATTTTGTTTTTCAGAAAGTTAAGTGGACAAAGGAGATGACACATACATTATTTCGATGTATAATTGTGGAGAGACAAAACAAGCATGAAAAAACAGATTTTTTTTCTTCGTTCAAGAAAGAAAATATTGTCAAGAAGCTTAATAACCAATTTGGACTGGATATAAGTTGGAAGAATGCTAAAAACCGTTGGGATAATTTGAATAAAGTTTACAGTATGTATAAGCAGAATACATAACTCGGATATTAGGAAAACACATATTCGGATCCGGATACTAAAATCACGGATCCAAAGAATCCGAATCCAAATCCAAATACTCTGAATTTCCATGATATTCAGATCCGTCCCACCTTTAAATTGAAGGGAAGGATTTTTACACGTACATGCTACGTCAATTTCATTATGTTGGTTGGAGTATAAATTCCTCATTTAATAGGTAAATGCATCTAAAATTCCTTCTTGAATATATTTCAACTTTTTAAGGTTTTTCAATAATTCGCTAGATCCAGATGAGCGACACGCGTTACGCCTAGCGAGTTTTCGAATATAGTACAACATATATACTATTATTTGTTTTTATTAAGCTTTTCACTGATTTAAGGAAACTAAAGTACAAAAGGAATACAACAACAGAAAAAGGCTTAGCGAAAATAGGCCAAAAGAAATCCTTTTGCAATATATGGTTTCACATCCTTTATCACACTGTTAGCAATTAACAATGCACCAACTATTGATTGTTGACGGTGAAACTGAACATTCTAATCCAAAATTTTGAAACTTAGCCAGAAGCTTGTCTGAACATAATATTTTTTTCAGTAATATATGAAAATGATACCACTTTTTTCTTATTGTGCAGTGCACATAAATATTTTCTTATCCATCCTCTCTGCTTTTGTTGGCCCTAAGAACATTTCCATTCTAAATTTTCTAATCCTATTTAAAAATTAATAAAAATAATTAAAGAGGGAGGAAGAGATGGAAAACCGACTTTTAAAAGGAAACAATTTTTAAAAGAAAGTGAATGAAAACTTCATTTTGAGAAACTCAAAGAGTTCATCTTTAGTATATACATAACAACATCAAAATAAATTTCATTGGTTCTTCCAATTTGTTATTATAAATGTATGAAACTAAATATCTATAATAGAAAAAACATAAAAATTACTAGAGTTTCTTAGGGCACTCAGAGTGGTTAAAGTTTATCCATTTTTAACAAATTTAAAAATATTAAAAGCTTAAAAATAAAAAAGAGAAAGCAGAAAAAAAAAAAAAGAGAGCAAAAATCGTATTCGTGGGAAGAGTTTTCCTATCATTTTAAAGAAATTATGAATACATGTGGCATTATTTTACAGGTTTTTAACATAATTTTTTAAAATAACTAAATAATTAAATTATGTGCAATAATAATAATAAAATACCAGTGAGATACTCTACTGGCTATTTTACCACTAATGATGTCCTTAATGGGCTCGAAAACAAAACGTATTAAGAGTTTTGTTGTGCTATACAAGTCTTTTTCGTGTTGCTATAATAAATCTCATGTTAGAGGTAGATTTTACTTTGCTCTATATCCTGCCCGAAAATTCGGTCCAATATCCTTAAAACCCACAAAGGTGCAACGGGTCCGCAAAGGTCCAAGGCTCATACCGAGCTCAAGAGACGGTCCATCACATTTAAACTACAGTGTAAGAGTTCAAAGCACTGAAGACAACCACAAAAGCGCATGATACTCGTCAGCGATTACATGATCATTATGATTCACTTCCGAAGACCTATAAAAGAAAAATCAAATAACCTAGGCCAAATTCTATCATGTACGATGATTCAATAAAAAATGATTACCATGTACTCATGACCATGTCATTTCCATGTGTGTTATTTTTGATGTCGACAACCTTAGCCACTTCTGTCATGGTTGGTTCTTAGCTCTTTCAAGCTTTCGAACAAGGATAAACCATGGAATTAACCTAAATTTTTCATGAATACTGATAGTTTCTGCTAATTGATATTTTGAGCATCTTCTGCTAGCATTGTTAGCTTAGCGGCATGCATGTCTAGTGTCTTGAAGAAGTCTAACATCACCGTGGAGACATACTTAGCAGACTCCATTGATCGGGAATGTAAGTCTTGCTGTTATTGTCTGAATGCATAGAGCTTCTCCTCTTGACTGTGAAGGCTATTTTGAAGCCCTTCAAGTACACCAGTAAAAACATCTGAAATAGCCACTACCGATTCGTGGCTATATTGACCAAATCCGTGGCTATACAAAAAAAAAATCAATGTGCATGAAATCAAGGTTGTGCCGCAGAAGCAAGTTTTTCCAATATGGTAATTCCCAGAATATACTCTTCTTCACCCAATTATGACTATCTTCGTACCCTTCTATCATTCTTGCAGGATTCTCATGTCCATTTCCTCCACATTTGATAGTTTGGGATAAACCTGAGATGTTGTTTATTCTTTCGTACAAAATCTCCTCTCCAATCAACCACGATGGAGGATGATCGGTTATCGCTTTGCCCCGTGTAAATGCTTACACATTTCGTTTATACGGATGGTCTGGTGACAAAAATCTTCGGTGACAATCAAACCAGCTATGTTTCCTTCCGTTCTTCAGCAAAAAATGATTGTTTCTCATCCATACAATATGACAAGCCAATCGGTCATGTGTCATCCATCTAGACAACATGGCATACGCTGGAAAGTCGCTGATAGTCCACAACAACATAACGCGCATCTTGAAATTTTCTTTCCTTGAAATATCATATGCATCAACACCATCTCTCCACAAGCTCTGAAATTTTTCAATCAACGGTTAGGCGTAAATAGCTAAAATTTTCTTTTGGATGTTTAGGACCGGGAAATAGTATCAAAAGGTAAAAGAATTCTTTTTTCATGCACATATTTGGCGGCAAATTATAAGGAGTAACAATCACCGGCCAAACCGACTGTGCTTCACCGTTCATACCATTAGGATTAAATCCATCTGTTGATAATCCTAAATAAATGTTGCGACTTTCAGCATCAAAATCAGGATATACCTGGTTGAAATGATTCCACATCCGACGGGTGATGCATCTCTCCTTCCGGTGAAATATGTTCAGCGTGCCAACACATATGGGATGCCGTTGCCTCCAGTTGTTAGAAACGCTTCAACTGATCAGTAATCGGCATGTAAAACATCCTTTGTTTTGGTATATTCTCCCCCTTCCCATTGTTTGGATGGTAACGATCTTTACCACAAAACCAACATTGCATCAGCTTACGGTCTCCTCCCTTCCAAAAGATCATGCAATTATCCTCACAAACGTCTATTTTTTACGGGAAATCCAAGCGCTCGTGTCAACTTCTTCATCTCGTAATAAGATGCCGGAGTTTTATTTGGCTGCAAAAGATGTTTTTAAACATTTGTGATAATTAATCCACACATGATTCCGCCGATTTATAATCTGTCTTTGCTTTCATCATCTGCAATGCAATATACAACTGAGAAATTCCATCTTCACATCCATCGTAAAGAGGTTGGTTTACCACTTCAAAAGCTTAAAAAATGCCATCATTATATGGCTCTTCATTGATTGGCTCTCCTACATTTGTTGGCATGTACTATGGCGCTACTTCTTCTCCCATTTAATCATTTCCTTCGTGAATGTAGTGGTACTCACCCGAGACATGAGCATTTTGACCTTCACACATTCCATCTTCATCATTGATATTATTTGCTCCAGAAGATTCGCCAACATCGAAATATTTTTCTCCATGACTCGTCCAAATATAATAGTTTCCATTGAATCCGTACATGAAAAGATGTCCATATACGACTTTTGCTTCTCGTTGCGTAGTGTTCTTGCATCAAGAACATGGACACAATAATGTGTTTTGACCCGAGTAACATGTTGATTATAAGAAAATTGAATAAAAACATTAATACTCTCAATAAACTCACTTGAAACAAAATTATTTTCAGAATCGATTTGATGATCTATCTACTTTCTCGATTGAAAATAACTTGACATTGTGATTAGGAAAAGATTTCACAATTAATGTTTTGTATATTTAGAAATAAAATTCACTCTTCAATCGGAAAGAGAAGAACATTGAAAATTGATTATTAGGTGATATGTGAATGATGAGAATCGCTTTGCTTTATACTCCCTCCGTTTCATATTAAGTGTCGTAGAGAAAAAATTCGTTACAAAATAAGTATCATTTTCAGTTTTCAGTGCAAACTTTATTAATTTCATTTTGCAACTTGTTTTTCTATTGGTTGAAATATGATTAAGGGTATAGGTAATTGTGTTTTTATATAAAAATATACAAAATTAATTGTTTCCTTAATCTGTGTGCATAAATTTAAAATGACACTTATAATGAAACAAAGTGAATATAATTGAAATGTAGCCACTATCCAGCCACAGAAAATTCGGTGGCTAGATAAATATCTCATTTTTTCAAATATAATATGTGTCCTTTGAATGACAGGATACTGTGGCGTCACAGAGTTACCGGTCATCCACAAAAAAAAAATATGTGCCAACTACTTTCGGTACCAAAAAATTAGCCAATGTATTTTCAGTGGCCAATCGTGACTATACAGCCACCAACTACCCACATAATCAGTTTGTCATAAAATAGCCACTGACATTTAGTAGTTAAACCGTGGTTGTCGTAGCCATTAAATTTTCATGGCTGTATCGTGGCTGATTTTGCTACGGTTTAACCACAGATTCAACAAGTCGTGGGTTTTTAGTGGCTTTTTTTTTGGTAGCCACGGAATTTCAGTGGTTAGTCCCTAGCTATTTCAGAAGTTTTTACTAGTGCATGCAAATCGAAAGTCTGAACATAAACAAGATAAACCCCATATCTTTCTTCGACAAAATGTCTCAAAGATGTATGTTTGAATTTACTGTGTTTTGTACTCTCATGACACTTATGATCCTTCATTTAACAATACAAGCTTGACTATTTATATATGAATAGTCATATTAACATAAATCATCGGTTGCGACTTGTAAGCTAGGTAAGAATATTATTAGCCAAACAACCTCTTTAACTAATGCTCAGCATGCAACGAACGTAGCCTCCATTAAGGATAAAGTTGTGCATCATAATAAACAAACAAAGTCTAAACAAAACCTGAAAGGCTATAAGTAACAAAAATAGATTGGAAAGCACAATAGTCAATAATAACATGAGCAAGATCTACCACTATCCAATTATACAAGCTGTTTTCTTGTACCATGTGCAATAATAAAAAATTTAAATTTAATTTATCTTTTTTTTTAATTGTTATTTTTTAAAGTTTATTATTTTATTAATATTTTAATATAAATTTTGATTTAATTAAACATAAAGATTAAGATAAATTGAGAATTTAATTTAGTTAAAACTATATTTAAGAAGAGATATGTATATATTTAAAATTATAATTTTCGACAACCTTTTATCTATTTCTTTTGGTTAAAATATTTGAATCAACTTGTATAAAATTAAGAATTTTTTGGATACAATAATTGCAAACAAAATAATATTTCCAATATTTGTAGATATCAAAAAGAACTAATGGTATTAGAATTAAAAATTTATAAGTTTTTGAAAATAAGATAATATTTAATAGAAATTTTTAGTAACAAAAGGTTGTCTATTTATAAAAATAGAATTATATAATATTTCAAAATTTGAAAAGTAATGTTATGTATCTATAATATATTATTTAATGTTATATTTGAATAGATTTACTTTGGTGATGATGTATGAGTTATTATCTTATTTTAAAAATTAGTTACTAAAAATATAAATCAACATTAAATATAATTGTCCTTATCACAACTGGGCATAAACCATGTCATAATTGTTAGTATGTCATGTCAACTTTTTGGTGAAAGTGTTTGTAAAGAAGACATATAAGCAAAATTTTAAAAAAATCATTTCTTAAATAATGTTTAGGGGATTACAACAAAAATCTAAGAATTGAATCTTTCTTTAAAATGTAAAAGTGAGAAATAAAAGAATCTGTTTTTTAGTTAAATAACATAAAAATGCAAAAATTAATTTGCAGAACCATTGCTAAATAACTATGGTAATAAGAACTGTTTTATATACATTTTTAAAATATTAATTGGTCCTATGGATTTCTTTCATATTATCAATAAGTTAAATAGGTCTATATATTTCCTTTTTCCTTAAGAAAGAGGTCTAAATTTGTTAGCATGTTTGAAAATCTAATATTGATTGATATTTTAGATGCATATAAATACTTTACAATGTACTAAGTTAGAATTATCATGTTTATAAAATACATTCACATATATCGCTCATAGTTTATATAACCAAGCTATGCAGAATGAAATAGAAGAGAGGTTTGAAGATTGGAAAGGTAGAGAGGCAATCCCTGGCAAACATGGTGGGATCGGACCGGCATCTATTGCTTGTGGTAAAAATTACTAATCTGAAATGTTCTTCTTTATTTTGAGAAAGTAATCTTTATATAGTCATTATATGTATTTGGTGTGGTAAATGTAGTTGTAGAGATGATGGAGAACACAGTGTACGTTGCAAATGGATTCAACTTCGTTGAATACTTCATGAGTTCGATGCATTATTCACCAGCCACAGCAGCAAACATGGTCACTAACTTTATGGGAACAACGTTTTTGCTCACTCTTGTTGGTGGTTACATTGCCGACTCTTTCCTCACCCATTTCACAACTTTCATCATCTTTTGTTGCTTGGAACTCATGGTAAAATAAAACCTCATAAAATTCTACCTAGCATTTACATAGTGTGTTTTAATATTAAAAGAAATAATCACATTGTAACTCATTTTTATAGGGATTGATCTTGCTGACATTCCAATCATATAACCCCAAGCTCCAGCCTGAGGGTGATAAAACACCCTCAAGTCTTCAAGCAACCATTCTTTTTACAGGACTCTATGCGATGGCTTTCGGTGCCGGCGGTATCAAAGCCTCCTTGCCCACCCATGGAGGCGATCAACTTGACAGAAGAAATCCTAGACTGATCTCAAGATTCTTCAATTGGTTTTATTTGTCTATATGCTGTGGATCCGTTTTGGCAGTAACTATTTTGGTGTCAATCGAGGAGACCAAAGGTTGGTTTTGGAGCTTTACTACCTCAGTAGTGATTCTATCCCTTGCACTCTTTATTTTCATGGCAGGGTTACCGTTTTATCGATGCAAGTCTCCTACTGGGAGTTCATTGACAAGGATCACAAAAGTGATTGTTTCCGCTGCAAGAAACCGAAATAAGTCTGGTTTGGATGAGGAGATGATGCAGAGTCTTGTCTCTACAGATGAGAGCATTTCTCATACCAAGTTGAAGTAAGTGGTCTAACTCATTGGATTATTGTTTTTATCAAAAAATATATATTTGATATTTACTTGAAGCTATTTTTTTTAGGTGTTTAGATAAAGCAATGTTGAACAAAAACATCTCAGCAATAGAAGTTGCGGAAACAAGAACATTTGTGGGTCTCCTACCAATATTTTTCAGCACGATTGCTATGAACTGCTGCTTGGCACAACTATCGACCGTCTCGGTACAACAAGGCATGATCATGAACAGAAAACTCTATGGTTCCTTCGAGATCCCCGTGCCATCTCTCGTCGCTATTCCTCTAATCCTCATGATTTTATTTATACCTTTATATGACTATTTTGGCAAAGGAATCTCATCAGGGGATAACGACATATCAGCAAGATTCAATTTAAACCGCATCGGACTTGGCCTAGCTCTCTCCTCTGTCTCTATGGTGATTGCAGCTATTGTGGAAGCGAGTAGGAAATATGAAGCGGTTCACAACGACTTCAAAATATCTGTTTTATGGCTATTGATTCAGTATCTGATGCTAACTGTGGCTGATACGTTGACATTTGGAGGGATGCTAGATTTCTTTTATAGAGAAGCTCCATCGAACATGAAGAGTATGAGCACTGCATTGGGCTGGTGTTCGACCGCATTCGGTTTCTTCCTTAGTACAGCTCTTGTGGAGCTCACCAATACCATCACAGGTTGGTTTGGACATCAATGGCTTGGTGGAGAAGATCTCAACGAGACAAGACTTGATATGTTTTATGTGTTCCTTTCTGTTCTTAATACTCTTAATCTTTTTAACTATGTTTTCTGGACAAGGAGATATTAAGCGAAATAACAAAGTATCATATATGTATGAATTATGTCAAAAATGTCCATGAGATATTGTTCGAGTTTATATCTATTATGCTGTGTTAGTTTGAAATGTCATCATCCAGATTCAACATGAATAATAAATATTGTTGAGAAAAGACACGAATTTTAAAAAAATTATTCTAAGGGTTTGACCAAAGAAAGATTTATTTAATTGAAAAAATAAAGTGTATATTGGGGATCATCTTCGTGTTAGACCATTTCTAATGGTTATCTCTATTTTTTTACAATAAAAATAAATTACTCTAAAAATAGAAGAGGGGTCTGCTCTAATGATAAAAGCTATTTTTAATTTTAAAAAGAATGTTATAAGTGTATTACTTATTTATTTATCAATTTATTATACAATCCATAAATTTTAAATGTTGAAAATTTAATATTTTTATTTTATTTTATAAACAATAAACCAACACTTATTAAAATTAAATGATTATTTCAAAATTATTTTTTTATTACAATACATAAATAAAAAATTAATATAAAAATTTAATATATAATTTTAGATATATTTAGAGTAACATTGTGCACATTTAGAGCATGACTGGTTCAAATGCAGCAGTTGCGGTTTCAAACGTTATAAAACGTTTTACATAACTAGTACAATGTTTGAAAATGTAGCGTTTGAAAGTCTTATTTTGGCTGGTTTAGCCACAAATGCAAAAGTTAATTAAAAGAATATTTAATAGACAATTAAATTCTAAAAAGTTATAATTAAAAATAATAATTTTGAAACTCAATAACAAATAATAAGTAACAACTAAAACAGTTAAATTTATGGCATGATTATTATTTCATGCATCTAATGATCACCAGATATTTTATCAAGTTGTGTAATATACTTGACAAAAAAAAATTTCGAGACGTGGATTTTCTGGATTCTGCTTATATATACTGTAAATTTTCTTCAAATTATCCCAACAGTTTTTAGCATGCTTCCAACTTATATCTACTCCAAAAACGTTATTAAGCTTCTTGACAATATTTTCTTTCTAGAACGAAGAGAAAAAACTGTTTTCTTCATGTTTGTTTTGTTTCTCCACAATTACACATCGAAGTAATGTATGTGTCATCTCCTTTTTCCACTTAAATTTCTGCAAAACAAAAATATTGAACTTATTTACTTAGGTTTAACGTGAATGGTATTGTCAAATATATTATATATAATTATGATTAAAAATAGAATAGATTAGTTTGTACGTAATTAGTTAGAATATTGAAATCAAAATCTAATTTAAAGTAATATTCTTTTATTCAACCGCAACCGCAAATGTTTGCAGGAAAGAATTTGCTTTTGAGTATTACAAAGCGGTTTACGGTATTACAAAGCGGTTTTTATGATTGCGTTGAAACACTCTCAACCGCAACCAACTGCAAAGCAGTATTTGCGGGTAATAATAGGACGTAGGACGTTTAGAGTATTTTATATAGATTTAGAAACTATAAATGCATTTTCTTCTAAGAATTTTTGATAAATGTTTTGTTTATTTCTACACCTAGAATTGTCGGAATATTTGTTTTTCTTACTATTTTGGTGGTTGCATTTAAATCATTTTACACACTTCTTCTTAACTGTTCGTAATCCTTGAAAAGTTAATGTAACTTACTAAAAACCATTACAATTTCGTAAAATTATTCAAACATGGAGGCAAAACTAGGGTGGTGCCAAAACTAACATTTTTGCAAAGCTAAATTTTTAGAGTAGAGCCAAAACTATTGTCACATGTTCCAAAAATGGCTTTTAATGATTTAAACCCCCAACTATTTATATTTTGGTTTTGATTTTGATTTTTTTTATTTTGCAATGAATCGTGATTTTCCCTCCCCATTTGATAAATGGACGTTTTAATCATCCTGTGTCATTTATGTGATTGAATAAAACATTGCGTCTTTAAGTTTTTAGTGATTTAAACCCTAACGCCTTTAACCCTACGTAAACAAAGTCATCTTTTCTGAACGATGATCCGTTAAATTAAGACGCAGTGTTTCATTCAATCACATAAATGACACAAGATGCTTAAAACGTTCATTTATCAATGGGGAGGGACAATGACGATTCATCCCCAAATAAAAAAAAAGGTTCTTCTTCCTTTTCAAGAAGCATCGAAGGTGATATAAGTAAAAAAACTCTGTTGTTTTTAATCCTAATTCTTTCTCTCCCGTTCACCTTTTTGATAAATTCTAGGTAAATTTTCGAGTGTGAAGAGATGGATAACCTAGGTTACTTAACATTTCAAAATTTACCTTTTTGATAAATAAATGAACATGAGAGAAATCATTAATATTAACAACAACATAGCTTTTTGACTTATTTTACTATTGATAGTTCTTGAAAAGGAAGAAAACCCTAAATTTTTTATTGGAGATGAATCGTGATTGTCGATGCGTTCCAATTTAACGAGTCCCGGTTCAAAAAAGATGACTTTGTTTACAATGGGTTAAAAGCATGAAACGTTTAATAGTTGAGGGTTAAAAACATAAAGTTTTAGTTAGGGGTTTTCCATCCGATTCAAAAATAGTTGAGGGTTTAAAAACATAAAGTTTTAGTTGGAAGTTTTCCATCCGATTTAAAAATAGTTGAAGGTTTAAATCACTAAAATATTTGTTGATTATAAGCATCTCATGTCGTTTCGGTGTATATATGAAATGTCGCGTTTCAATTCAACAGATCTCCGTTCAGAAAAGACGAATTTGTTAACGGAGGGTTAGCGGCATTAACAGTTTAATAGTTGAGGGTTTAAAAATATAAACTTTTAGTTGAAGGTTTTCCTTTCGATTTAAAAATAGTTGACGGTTTAAATCACTAAAAACCCTTCCAAAAATGTTCTATATTAAGATGTCATTTTCCAGTTTTTTAGTGAACCTTCATTCATGGCTTTTTATGAGTTCGATTAAATATACTATTTCAAAGCAATGAAAGAGAATTTTTGTTTGATCCTAAATCGAAGTCCAACAAGAGAATTCACTTCATTCAATAATAAGTAAGTCATCGTAAATATCAAATGCTAATTAACTGAATTAATTTTTATAGAAAAAAACATTAATGATATTACACAAAATCAAATCTTTCTTTGTGGAACGAAGAAAAAACCCAAAATGTCTTACTTTCCGGAACTGAGGTAGTATTGATACAGTTTGGAGATAATTCATAGATTTAAGTTTGGAGATTTAAATGATGTAATAAGATCATTCATTTATTCAAAAAAAAAAAAAAAGATCATTTATTCATAAATTACCCCGCTCACACATACAAAATGCAAACAAAGCAACACCAAGAAAGAAATTGACAAAACAAAAACAGCAAACGAAAAGGAAACAGCTGAAACAAATATCTTCTTTTTTTTTTGCTAAAAGAAACAAATATCTTATATATAGATTAATTATTTTAAATAGAAAAACAAATGCTCATGATTGGGATTGGGATTGAGTCTTCCTTCTTCCTTCAAACCTTGGTCCTAGTATGGACCGTGGTTGTATCTTGGACCGAACGCTTCAAAAGCACTGTTGTTATTGTTATATCCGTTCATGGGTCCATGATTAGGAATACTCATGTTGGGATTATAGTTGGACGCGTTCACATCAAACATTCTTGTTTGGTCGAAAAGATCGACATTGCCACCACCAACAATGTTGTTGTAACTTCCACCATAATAATTAGGAGGATCAATTGCTTGCAAGTTTTGGGATGGTTGACTTTCCAATTCCATTTTCAGATTTTCTAGAGCACTAGTTAGACAAGTGTTTTGATTTAAGTCAAGTTGATTTGGAGGTTTTTCCCACCAATTTTTCGTTTCTTCTCTCTTTTTTCTAATCCCATCCACTTCTTCCTTCCTCCTTTTCTCTATTTCAAGTTTTGCCAACTCCTGCAATGAAAATTTATCATGTTTAAAGGTAACTAGGTGTCCGATCTGGTAGAACCAAACCAAACCGAATCCAAATCAAACCCAAACAGAAAATGTGTTTTTTTTTACATTGTATATCGTTTATAGAAGCGTGCAAAGAGAAAAATAATTTGATGTTTACCTGAGTGAGTAAGTTGTTGAGATTTTGGATAGTTGGGTTCAAACCGTCTTCAGTATATATAAGAGGATTTTGGTTGCGATTTTTGAATCTGTCGATTACAGATCTAACATCTGGATTACCAAAAGAAAATACTTTTTTACCTGGTGAAAACACAATTACTCCTATGCCTACACAACATAAGGTGCAAAGTTCACTAGCTTTTTTAAAAAGACTTTGTCTTCTCTTTGAAAAAGTAACTTGGAGGTTGGCATCATTCTCCATTTTCACAATCTGTATTTTTTGACGACCTCTTCTGTTTCTTGTCATTCTCAAAAGATATTTAACAAATAGATGAAAATATGATGTTGGAAAATAAAATAGAGTTTATATTCATTATTTATAGAGAGCTATTACCTATGGGTATTTAACTTTATAAGTCATTTTAAGTAAACATATCCTTGACTCCTTGACTAAATCTTTTATTTCCATTTCAAACGTTTAATAGTTATCATCATACTTCATATGTAAGATATAATTATGATATTTTAAATGGAATATTACTTGTTACAGTGAACTATGATCTGTCAAAATGTACCCATTTATTTTCCAAGAAAATATACAGATTAATTATTTACAATATTCTTTAAAAGAGTAAATAAAATTGTCTTAAGATGTTATCTTATCATAGAAATAAATTTTAGAGAATTTAGGGTGCATATAGACAAAGAAGCCAAAATTTGCAAAATATATGTTTAGCATTGTGTGCACAGTGTACTTCTCATTAAACCCAAAACATCCCTATCCCCCTATTATCCTATGTAATCCTTCAGAATTTCTCAACTTTCGGTTGCGTTTTTCCTAAAGTTGAGAACCCCATAATTAAATATCAAAATATTTATATATACATACATATATGTATTTTTAGATACTCAAGCTTATATATATAAAATCCCATTGGACATGCTCAAGTCCTTTTTCATTTGGAGAATTCTAATTTTCGAACACTTTCATATCTACTTTTGTCTTCCCGGTGCTTCACGAAATTTCCTAAGACTTTAAATATTGATCCGGGCACTCAATTTTTAACAATACTTCCTTGTGCCAAATAAATTCTAATGATTTATCCATCACTATTTAACCCATTATAACTTATGCCGCTCATCAAAATCGTTTTGGCTTCAATTTCTTTAGTTGGCCATCCTTCAGCCATTTTCGTGACCATACATCAACTATGTTCCCTTTGGCCATGCTTTGAATTCGTACGGGTCCATATTCTTATTGAGAGTTATTACACAGATGGCCACAACTAATACACTTTGAAGGAAGCCAAGAATACATAATATCAACCATTGAGATATAACCACTCTTATCTTCTAGAGCTACCTTCACATGGAAGGGCTTATATTAGTTGTACTTCCAGTAATCTGTGCTTCTCCCATTAAGTTCGGATCAAGCATGATTTACTACTTAGGATATGCTCTCCTATGCCTGAAGAAATCCAGTTTATGCCTTTAATAGAATACAACTAAACAGAATGTTCGTCAAGATTAACCAAACTGGAATAGTGGAAAATTTTGGGAGACTAATTAGTGGTGAAGGAATCCAATTTGAAACAAACATCAGAGAATCATCTATATGCCAAACACCTCTTCGAGTGGCCCAATTTCTAGTAGCCTCATCTGGTATATCAAATAGCTAAGAGGAATCTCCGAGTTTTTTAGTAAAGATACGAAACTTGCGACCCCAAATGTGAGAAACTACACTATGAATTAAACCACCTGGAGGAGCCTTACAACGGTAAAACTGACCAACAATAAACTGATTTTTGATTCTATATGCCCTCGAGGAATACATGTTGGGATACTAACCTTAGGAGTACCATCATCCATGTAGACATGGTAGTTTCTCTGCGCAAGTTACAAACTACTCTCAACTTTGTAGAAAGTATTCCTGAGATGCTTTAAGAATATCTCGAGCAACTGGGAAAGATTCTTTCAAGGTTACACTTTATTCCATGGGAGGCTTCTTTGCAGCTGCTAGTTCTGGAGAAAGCTGTTTTCTCATTGGCTGTGTGGTAGCTCCTAGTTCTGGCCATTTCTCATCAGATGAGAGAATGGAGATTTGGTTTTCAACTCCATTCTGAAAGCTTAGGTTTGGAGAATTCTGTGAAGCAGAGAAGCGTCCAGAAAATTTGAATGGTGAGGCCCAAAATACTTCAGAGAGATTTTATGGGCCAAATGTGGTTTACTTGTGGAGGCCATAAAATGAGTTAAACGTTTTTATGTCAAACATGTAGAAGTGAATCTTGTGTAGAGATGTACACATGGATAGCTTGTAGGAGGTGTACACATGGATCATAATTTTGTGTACATTTGTTTTAATATGGTGTACATGTGGATAGCATTATTAATGTACATCCAATAACGAAGGGTATGTATACATGTTGAAAATTCTTTGTGTACATATGAAGCCAATTTTGAATTCAAGCAATATAAGTAACACAAACAAGTGAGAATGTTGTAAATTGATAAAGAAAAAGATTGTAATTCGGTGTACATGTGGACAATTACATCAATGTACATGTGGTTAAAAGTTTTTTTTATTCATATGAAACCAGTTTTGAACCCAATCAATATAAGTAACATAAAATATATATAAATAGTCCATGACTATCAACATAAAATCTATAAACCAAGTCTTTACAGTAACTCCACAAATCAGCCTTGACACAATCCTAAATAACCGGTCCTAGATTCACACTAACAAGAAAGCTTTAATCTTTGACAAACCTCGGTTCCAACTTTGAAGAGAAACAAAGGTTCCGCAAGCACTCCGTTTCAAAGCAACAAGCATATCCTCATGATCATCATTACAAAGAAAATTAAACATTTAAATCGAAGAAGCAGATTCTGAATCCTCACAGACTTCGCCAACTCCAATCCTCCGATTGTTAATCACGATCCGTCTCTTTCATAACTTCATTGAACTTTTGTATCAGACTCCTTCTTAGCTTTATAAACGTCATCCTCCCACCATCACCTCAGCTCCTCCGCCTCCATTACCGCTAATCCTATATATGTCGTTCCTCCTACAGTCATCTCTGCTACCGTCATCAAATTCTCAAAGGTCTCATCTTTCAATACGGTATACACCCACTAAGCTCCATGGTCCCAACACCTTAACTGGTTTATTTTTTTTCGATAGAGAGGACGAGCAAAACCAAATACAACGTCACATTTCCTACATAAGTAAAATCAACGACTCCTATACTCGCCAGTTTATGTTCTCCGTTCGGCTTTGATTGGTTTTCTCCGATTATAAATCTTTTGTAAGTCTTAATACACACGAGAAAGGAAAAAAATAAGAAAAGAAAAAGGAAGAAGGGTATTTTGGGATTTTTGTATGGTTAAATGTGTGAGAATTGTGTGCAAGACTACCCTAATAGTAAAATGTGTTCTAAAATGTAATAAAAACTGCAAAATTGACTCATATTGTAAATCACTCTTGTTTAAATCTGGTAAGATCTTTTCATTTGTATATGGTGTGGTCCGGTGGCGGAGCTAAAAAAAATTCATGGGGGCAAAGTATAAAACGCAAACAACTAAAATTATTCTGAAAATTCGCAAAACTTTATAATAATTTATATGAATCTTAATGAAAAAATTGTTGAAATTTTACAAAAATATATTTACTGAAACAGATTTATACAAACATGAAAAAACCATCTACAGCCATTTATAGTTCATAACATTATATAAATTAAAACTGGAAAAAATCTTATTAAACCATTTATAGTTCATAATATTATAAAACTGAAATTGAAACAGTTTTTTATTAAACTGTTTATTAAATTAAGCTATATTGGAAAGTAAGCAGAAAGAAGTTTCAATAAGTTTATAATCTCGATCTTTGCAATATCTTAACTATATTTAGAGTTACAATAACTATATTCTCCCCATATTTAGATTACATATATGCATGTTTATTGAACAATGTTACTAAACATTAAGGGTTGCGGTTTCCCCCTCCAATGTCAACATACATCCGCCAATCAAAACGTCGGTGTTTCATTTGAGCCAGCAAGAAAAACAATTGCAAGACATGGAAAAGGTTATGGCATCTTTCGTATCTGCAAAGACAGATGTAACATGAATTTTAATAATACTGTAATGCCTACCTTCCATTAAGTTAACAGACAAGAAGAAAAAACTTAGTATTATCGTCTTCTCTGAAGGCCACTGAAATACTACGCAATAGCTTAGCACAGTTGAAGGGAAGGTACAAATCAGGCATCAAGTCTTTAGATGATAGAGGAATCATGTAGTCAATTTGTTAGAGAACTATATTTGCCTTTTGACTCTATGAACTGGTTTCAGTCAGATGTTCAAAGGATTTGCATCAGAGGCTTACGTACTACGTAGAGCATGTACTACTAGAGGTTTGTTATTTTAACTCTCTCTCTCTCTCTCTATATATATATATATATATAAAGGTATACATTGTCACATTTTCTGTGTATACTAATGCATATTATTAAGAAGTGTCATCAAGTGAACTATTGGTTCACTCACATAAATAATGGCATTTCTTAGTGAAAGACTAAAATTAGACATGATGAGCTTGGGCTAGTGAGAGCTTGTCACAAAATGTTCATCAATATCGTTTTACTAAGAGGTTAAGATGATGTATTCTATTAAGATATCAATAATGATTGATCTAGAATCATGAGTGCTTGGAAGAGATGAATAGTATATAACCAGGTGCTAAAAAAGAACATAGTTTTCATACTAAGTGTCCTATTATGACAATAAGGAAATAAGTGATTATTTTCATTTTAGCCATATTCATCACCCTGTGAGTTCCTATTAAACTATTTTGGTTTCAAAATTACTATTTTATCTTCAACTATGTTCTTGAAGAGACAAGCTAATGTTTGCTATTCTAGCATGTTTTTATGGAGATGGAACAATTAGTTTTATGTGACATGTTAAGAAAGTATAGTTAGAACTGATGGACATGAAAATGAAAGAGAGACTATATTTCGATGTTGGTATATGTATTTGCAAACCAGCTACTATACTACTCAATTGGAATTTGGATATAGTGAAAACGTCTTAAATATATATTATGGACAATAATGTTAAGAACGATGTAAAGGCAGATAAGTTTGAAGAAGAGTGATACATGCTTAGATGAAAAAGAAAATGTGGTTGTATCAGGTATTATGTATTAAATGAACAATTCATTTTCTGTATGCTTTTCATTCTATGGTTTTGACAGTAATTTCTCAGACTTCTCTAGCAGTTATAGGGGTGGGCACTTTAACCGATATCTGAATCCGTACCCGAACCCGACCCAAAAAATCTGAACCGAAATTCGAACCGAAATAGCAAAATATCCGAACGGGTATTGAATTAGGAGAGATTGGATATCAGAACCTGAACATGTAATACCCGAATCCGAATGGATACCCGAAGATAACCGAACATATGTATAATTAACTATATATTTCTAGTTTAGTTCTTTTTTAAAAAAAATATTTATATTGATGTTACACATGACTTAAGATCAGATAATATATATATAATTTTGGACAAGGTGATTTACTACTCACTTAAAATGCATGTCAAGTTCTTATTTCTTGCATCAACAAAGTTGCATCCAAAAATTTAAAAAAGAACAATCAAGTTAGTGGTTTTTTTTGTTAATTTTTTTTGTCTCTACACTTATTAATCGTCCTATTAAAAATCAATTAAGTTAAAGATATAGTTTTAAATACAAGAAATTTCACCAATGAATCATTTTTTTTTCAAAAGCTAAATATCTGAACCCGGCCCGAAATAACCGAACATGAACTAAAAATACTCAAACCCGATCCGAAGTGTAGAAATACCCGAACGGGTACTAAATCCATATAACAAAATACCCGATCCGAATCCGAACGGGTATCCAAACGCCCACCCCTAAGCAGTTATATGCTCTCTTTATGTCCGAGTGACAGATGTTGGTTTATGATACGTTTGCCAATAGTTCAGCAGCCTACTTAACTTGTTTAATTAGTATGAGAAATTAATTCTTATGCCTCTCTTCAAACAAACGGATGTGTTTCTTCACAATGTATAGTTATCTATATATATGAAACACTAGAGGTTTACTATGCGCTTCGCGTAGAAATTTTTACTTTTTAATTGTTTAAATTGATATTTATTTTGAATTTCGAAGATTTAACTATTGTAGAAATATTGTAGTCATATATTCGTGTTGTTTTTTCTTTTTGAAAATTTAATTATATCCAACGAACGTAATAAGCTTCCAAATTGTCGCTTGAGAGATATATTTTCATTGGATTGTTATATATGTGCAACAATTCTAATGGATATACTGTTAATGGTATGTATGTTGATAGACATGACAGTCTTGTGCATCATTTACTAAAACTAGTGTTAGATTCCATAATGCTACAAACAATTATTCAAGAAAATAGAGTTATGCATGAAATGATGTTCACTTATATTTTTAAGGTGCCTTTCAAAATGCAAGAAACATTGTTGTGATGTCATTTTTCTTTCTTTATTAGTGTTTGTCAATGCTTTAATGATGGTAATAGATATGCTATTTTTATTATGTCATTTACTAGATCTTGTTACTTTTAAAAAATGTTTTGATTATGTATTAGATATTTCGATGGTCAAAAAGGAGAAAATCAAATAATAGTGTAAATGGCCTTTTTAATTTTTTTTGGGGGGGATTTTCTCTGTTAATTTTGAAATCTAAGTTTTTTAGATTCACTAAATCATTATATATTTTTAAAAAATATAGGTGTTAATCTTTTGATTGGTTAAAATGAGATTGATTAAAATAGATGTATGGATTATATATTTTTGTTAATTGATTTAGTTTAAATGTTAAAAATGAAAAATTTAGGAAAATTAATTAATTTTTCTAAAAAAGAAACAAAATTATTTTTAAAACTTTATGGGTAAAAAATAAAATATTGATGAGAATACATTTATGGGTTATTTTAGATTTTGTAATTTATTTGGTTTAAATGCTAAGTAAATGAAAATTTTAAGACAATTAGTTAAATTCAAAAAGCTATGTTTATGTGTTCAATTTTAAGATAACATCTTGATGATGTGACTTAAGGAGAATAGACTTTATTCTCTTTTACATAGATAGATAGATAGATTACAGAAAGAAAGAAAACGAATCAATAACTTTTCATGAAAAAGAAAAGTAAAAAAGAAACTTTTCATTAAAGTCTCCGAGAATCAACAGAAAAAAACGGTTAAATGGTTGATTTATGTTTGTCGCCTATTTTTCTCTCGTTTGTTTGCAGATTAGGTCTGAACTTTATTCATCACTAAATTGGATTCGGATGTATTCGATTAAACATTTTCCCTTACATCTATAACAAAAATCAAACAAGTATACGTGTACAAATTACATGATCTTGACCTTTAGTTCATGTCCGTTTGATCAGGACTAATGTGGCTTCTTTTGCCACGAGCGGAGAATAATCATAATGCTATTGTCTTCAGCCTGGGACATTGTAGTCAAGTGATAAAGAAAAAGGGTTGGAATGTCAACACGGTTCAGATATGATATATCTGCTATGTAAAACTTAATCATATTGTTTGAACACCTATACAAATATATGTTTCTGCTTTATGTCCATATACATCGTGGAAAAAAGATCTATCTGCGAGTTGTACTTTTTTTTTTTGAGATTAGTTTGGATCTTTTCCATAGATTCGGGATACTTCGGGTTAATCAAATAATAATAATAACAATGCAACAAGTATGGCTTCATATACCCTAAAGCATTTAATCTCATTAAACCTTACGGAGTGGTTGTATGACTATATAGGAAAAACTTATTTATGGTATGGTTCATCAGATCCTAAATTTGAAACACTAGATGTATATACTACTGTGTAATTGTAATTAGCAAACCCTATATAATTAAAATCATTGTTAAGGAACAACACGTACGAATCACATTGTATAATGTAAGTAAGTCCGTTCGAAAAAATTGTATCACTGATTCACTGCCTTAATTCATACTCTTTTGATATATGTCTGTTAAACACAGTTTCTACTGCCACTTTTATCCATTGAAGCAAAGTATGTATCAAGAAAAAGAAAGGTAGGTGACTCAGTGACAAAATAAGGTTTGGACATTACGAAATCAGGCAGTAAGTTTATGTTATATCAAGATCGTCTTTGGTTGGATTTATTCAACCAAAGAGAAATAAAATCATGTTGGGTCGCCCACGACTGATAATGATGATACATTATCGCAAGTTTATTGAATTTAAGAGGAGAGTGGGGGGGAAGGGAGCGACTAATAAATGTCCAGCTGTGTTGAGTGGCAAAATTGAAAGAAGAATGGGTAGCACAAGTGGTTTATTTCGATTATGTACTGTTTGCTTTCTACTGTCACTTACCTGTCCCTATTTATTACCCTTTAAATTGTTTTTTCTTTATTTGATTTCTCAATTATTATAACTATTATCAACGAATTCCCTTCCCACCATTTGTGGTAGTAGTATATTAGAAACTTTACTTATCAAAACAAATATTATAACTATTCCAAATTTCAGTATGATTCGGTTTTTCGGTTTTAAGGTAATTCGGTTTATAAAAATTAGATATTATATTGAAACCATATCTAATTTGGTTTAGTTCAATTTTTATGTTAGTTTATATCAAAAACCAATAATTATGGTGATGATTGTAATTGATTTAGAAGTGCTTTAAAATCTTTTGGTAACCAATTTTTTTTGCTAAAGAACAAATCCCTCCCAATGATGCTTTAGAAAGATTTTTTAAAACTACATATTTTTCTTTCCTTTCTTTTTTTGGCTTTAGAAAATAAAATATTTAGAGCACTTATGTTTTGGCTTTAGAAAATTTACAAGTAAGTAATTAAATCTCATCAAATATACAACCAAAGTTTTACATCAAAAATTTATACAACTACAACAACAAAATCTACAGCATTAATCCAACATCTATATAAAGATACAACTTGTTCCAATCAACTCCTATATTTATCTTTTATAACAGATTTTAATTTATATGATTAGAAATCAGATTTATTAAAACATAAATATATATTTCTTATCTTAATTTTAAATATAATATTTTATTTTTATTTAACAATTAAAATAAAATTAATAAAAATAGTAATGTAATAATATTATTATATAACTATATTTAGCAAAAGTTTTTATTATTAAAAATAAAAATAAATATGTTTTGTTTAATTTGATAAAATGAGAAAAAATAACCTTGTTTGCTTAAAACAAAATAACAAATAATTAAAATCAATGTTTTAAATATGAATATCATATAAATAAAATAATTTATGTATCTGTTATTTATTTTATTAAAAAACTTATATAAGTATACTAATATATTTTAATTAGTCGGTTTCTTCAGTTTATTCGGTTGGATCAATTAATATACCAAACAATATTCATATACTACGGGTTTTTTAAAATAACATTTACATGGTTTATTCGGTACTATCTATTTCAAACTTAAATTTTCATTGAATACATTGAAAAAAATTAATTTTTGGTAGAGCACATATTTTCTCTATTTTGGTTTGATTCGGTTTTGATTGCTTCAGTTTTATCGGATTGAACACCCTTAACTATTCCACATAGAAAACACTTATTTAAAATACTAACATAAAACATATCCTGATAAAAAATACAGTAATTATCAACTTACTAATTTAATGTTCTTCTAATCAATATTCCTGGTTTTCATCCGAAGAACAAGGGACTGCATTTCTCGTTGGAAACTATGGCCTTGTTTTACTTCTACCATTTAGTTGGGGTTTAAATGCTAGTTATGGTTTCTATCGTTTTCTTTTTGTAATAGAAAAAAACTGGAACTATATTGAATTCTTTACAGATAATAGAGATGTTTGGTCCATAAAGCAACCAAGTCACAGCTCACAGAATCAAGTGTTTCTTAATAAAGTATAAACATGGCAGGTCCTCAGATAAAATCATAATTATATTGTAGTGGGTTATATCCAAAATCGACTTTGAATATAAGTGTCTCTAACGAGGAAAACATCATTATCAATTCTTCTCTTTTCTTGACTATGTTCTTACATCGACACAATTAATTAGGCCATTCCGTTTGAAGATTACTGCATCCAAAACACTTGGAGAGTCTGGGTCTGAGATAATGATGTTTAGTTAAGATTCTCTCTTATTATACGTTTGTCATTATTTGTGGAGAAAATTGGGGCCCGGGATCTGGTGGGTGAAATGAAATGCTCATTGAATGTTTTGCCTACCAAACAAACTCGCTTTCAATATATTTGAGAAACTGTTCCAAGAATACAAAAATAGTATTTTATGTCGCATGTAAATGTAAACGTTATTTTAACAACGAAAAGTAGATTAAGACATGTTCGGAATTTGAACATCATAACTCAGAACTATACTCATGAAGACTATTTATGTCCTTGTAATAGTTTCAAACCAAACAATTGAAAATATATAATCACGTAAAAAGAGGAGTACAATGAATTTCTACCTTGACAAAGTTCAGTAAATGCGAAACAATATTGCAAAATGAACATTAATACAAAAATATTAAAATGATACAACTCTTAACGCAAGAAAAAGAGGGCAACATTCCATTCGGATGGCAAATTGGAAAAATTCTCATCTTATTGGAAGTGCATGCCCCGGAGATTCTTTAACAAATTATAACACAAAAAGTTATATCAAGCGATACGTAACCAAAGTTTCTTTTACATGCATTCATGTCCCGTTTCCAATCCAATTCAAACACGTAAATTAAGGGGAAAAGAAAAAGAAAGAGAATATTGTCTTCACCTTTGTGTTGTCTTTGCGTCTGCGTTATTACAGATACTGGTCAGGGATCTTGAAAGTCTCAGGGATCTCGAAAGTATCAGGATCTTCATCTTTAAGCCAACCATACATCTTTGTAAAAGGATTCGAAATAGACTTAGGAGGATAATCATTAACGCAATGATTCCACACATTCTCTTTTGATTCTCCAGTGGTGAGATCTCTCAAAACCTCCCAAACGCAGCTATTACACTTAAACCCAGCTCCAAAGCTTATCATAAACACTCTATCTCCTCTCTTAAGTCTCTTCTTAGCCTCCATGTAAGCCAAGACATACCACAAACTACTAGCCGAGGTGTTCCCAAACCTGTAAAGAGTCATCCTCGCCGGTTCAATATCATACTCGGTTAAATCCAAGCTATGTTGAATCCCATCGATCACAGCTTTTCCTCCGGTATGAATGCAAAAATGTTCAACCCCGGTCTTGAAGTTGATCCCTGCCTTTATAGGAGTTCCCGGTGGGAGATTCGTGGAGCCCTTGCTAGGGTTTTGACGCATCTTTATTTTCTTGATGACAAGGTTTAACATGAACCTCAAGAGCTCGGTTACAGGAAGAATCTTGGGTGCTATAACCTTGAGATTGTCTACCATAGCTCGAGTGGCTGCCTTTGGTAGATTCTTCCCCAAGTAAAACCCTACACGACCTTGTTTGTCCTCGGACTGGATACAACAGTTGTAAGACTCCTCTCTAGCTCCATGATGTGTCCGTACCAGACACTTGAGCTTAAACATTGCTTTCTTTCTCAAGCTACGTTTGTTAGTCAAGAGAATAGCAGCACCACCGGACCGGAACAAGCAGTTAGCTAGAATCATCGAACGGTTGTTTCCGCTATACCAGTTAGGGCTCAAAGACTCGGAGGTGACAATAAGAGCTAACTTGTTTGGGTAGCTTTTGAATATGTTCTTGACAATGTCCACAGAGATTAGACTCGCGCTACATCCCATCCCGGTTAAGTTGAAGACCTTGACGTCTTCCCTCATCTTGTAATGGTTTATGATTCTTGAAGGTAAAGAAGGCATTGAAGAGAACATGGAGACGTTGACTACGAGGATGTCGACTTCTTTAGGTGAGAGTTGTTGTCTCTCCAGGAGTTTACCAATGGTGTCTACGTAGAACTCTTCCATCTCCGAGATCCCATCTTGCAACGTTGGACGCTCTTCTCTGCCTTGGAAGACGAGTCTTGGAGCGTAGGTTTGTTCACCGATCCCTGAGCTCACGATGGCTTTGAGAAGGAACTTGTATTCCACTAAACCGAGGTTTTTGTTTCGGTGAATGATTTCTCCGCTGAAGTGAGTGCTCACCATTCTATCGTCTGATGGTTTATGACATTGGTAGTCTAAGATGTAGCAAGCTTTGTCTTTCTTTGAGTCTATGAGTTTCCAGATCTTGAAGATAAGATAAGAGAGAAGAAAGGTGAACATGAGAAGGAGAAGATCCATATTATTATGTTTTTTTTTCTCTTTTTGTTTGTTTTGGGGGGTTAAGAGAAAATGATGAAGTGAGTAAGATGCTTTGGAATGAACTGTGGATTATAAAGGGGGGATTTATAAGAGAACATGAGAATGGATGAGGAAACGACAGCTATGATATTTTTTTCAGTAGGTTCTACATTCAGCGTTGAATTTTGTTTAAGAATTTTAATGCCCTTTTAAATAAATTTTCTACAGCTTTAAAACTTAAACTGACATTTTTTTAATTTATTTCGTGCTCCATAATTTACTTTAAAATGAAGTAGGAAATAGAGTGACGAAAAAAATAAAAATGTTATTTCATAAATAAAATAATAATTTTATTTTTTATTTAGTATTTTATTTTTGAATAAAATGAAATAAAATGAAGTGAATATGTAAATGTTCTTAGAGACAAATAGAGATACGGTGATGTTTACATATACAGGATGCAATACGTACGTGTTTCTTAATTAAATGTAATTTCTTGATACAATTTTAGAAATACCATAATTACTGAAAGAGTTAGATACAAATAAATGGGTAAAATCTTCTTAACTTTGATAAAAACGTACATGTCGGAAAAAATCAGACTTAAATACAATATCAAATCTTGATTGGTAATTTTGCTCAGTTAGTTATGTGTCTCTATCTTAAGGTTGATGTTTAGAACTGTTTTATGGTTAGACGTTAGTAACGATGGGGGTAAGAACTGTCATATATAGTTGTGTCATGTTTGCGTTTTGAAGAGGCATATATTCGTTATGGTTTTAGAAATTGTTATTTATTACTACTAGTTTGGTTTTTCAGTGTGGTTAAGAACTGAGAAGTGATCGAGGAAACTAAGCTTCATTTTGCTGAAATATATGGCATAATTTTTTTCACAAAAAAAACATATATGCATAATCTCAACTTATGAACGCTTTGTTGAATTTGTTTGATAGTGATTAAGATAGTTGTAGTGTTAGCTCGTCCTCCACAAGTAGTGTAACACTTCGGCACATTACGTTGGATCAATCTTTTGATGCTCTCTATGAGAAAACATATGTTTCTCTTGATTATCACATTTGTGGGCTTTTTCTTTTTAAAAACTGAATTTTATTATGTTTTGTTAGATTTTGATTCAAAACTAATATTTAGGTTCTTTTCTGGATGTGAAATGAGTTTAACGAGAGAACAAGCTTTGGCCACCATTGTTGCAGCTCACAAGAACGATACAACATGAGTTAATAGAAAAGAAGTAACCATCTGAGTGATGATCACTTAGATCCTCTCGAAAGCAACCAGAAACACATCTTTAAGGGGAAATTGGGGTTTTTATTCCCAAACTATTTGAAATCGACAATTTTAATACTCAACTATTGCTCGTGCAGAATTATTCCTCAACTAATAGTTGACTGCGCGAAATTAGGATCGAAATAGTCAACCGTTAACTGCTTAACGGAAACATAACGGTTTCCGTTAACTTTTTAACGGTTGACTATTTCAATCACAATTTTGCGCAGTCAATGCTTAATTGAGGAATAAATATGCGCATATAATACTTGAGTATTTAATTTGCCGATTGAAAATACTTGAGGAATTAAAAACAACAATTTATTTTAAAATAAAATCATAATTTAACATAATCTTAAGTTAGATATAACCAATATAGAATATTTTTACTTTTTATTCAAAAAAAAAAAAAATTTGAGGTTTTATAGTGACATGTACAATAATACAAAGAATTATAATTGTATTTATTGTTGATGTATTTCATGTTTGTAAAATTATTTAAGATGATTTTAAAAATATTTCTTAACTAAAAAATTCTAAATTTGAACAAATATACAAGACACTTAGGGATGTATTCAACTGAGAGTATTAGATTCTTTGTATTAAAATGAAACATCTACTGTTATTTAACCATGAATTGTTTTATAACAAAATTTTTAAAAAAACTGTTATTAAACTTGACATTTCATAAAATATTATGAAATCCACTATTATTGAAAATATTTGAAGTTTCATGCTAAAAACAAACTTTTCATATTAATTAATTTATTGTTTATATAAATTGAGTGAAATTTGCAATAATAGTGACAAATACAATATCATAATTTAATACTTAAATATTGTATCTAAAAACCTTTTGTCAAAAAAATACTTAAATGCTTTGTCGAATTTGAATTATAATTTTGTTGCATATATATATATATATATATATATGATATTGTATTTGTCACTTGAAAATTGCACTCAAGTTATATAAAAAAATTAATTAAATTGAAAAGCTAGTTCTTAGCATGAAACTTCAAATATTTTTAATAAGAATAAATTTCAGAGTACTTTATGAAATGTCAAGTTCAATAACAATAATTTTAAATAATTTTTTTAAAAAAAAATCATGGCTAAATAACAATGGATTTTTCATTTTAATACAAATCATCTAAAACTCTCAGTTGAATACAACCCTAAGTGTCTTTTATATTTGTTCAAATTGAGAATTTTTTTAGTTAAAAAATATTTTTAAAACCATCTTAAATAATTTTATAAACAAGAAATACATCAACAATAAATACAATTATAATTATTTGTAATTGTACATGTCACTATAAAACCTCAAAAAACTTTTTTTTTAAAATAAAAATATTTTATATTTGTTATATTTAACTTAAGAATATGTTAAATTATGATTTTATTTTAAAAGAAATTGTTGTTTTTAATTCCTCAAGTATTTTCAATCGGCAAATTAAATACTCAAGTATTATATGCGCATATTTATTCCTCAATTAAACATTGACTGCGCAAAATTGTGATTGAAATAGTCAACCGTGAAAAAGTTAACGGAAACCGTTATGTTTCCGTTAAACAATTAACGGTTGACTATTTTGATCCTAATTTCACGCAGTCAACTATTAGTTGAGGAATAATTCCGCGCGAGTAATAGTTGAGTATTAAAATTGCCGATTTCAAATAGTTTGGGAATAAAAAGCACAATTTCCCCATCTTTAAGTCTCAGTACAGAAACCTTGAGACTTGGTATTATACCATTTCCAACCTACTTCTACTTCTAAAATAAAGGTAAATTTCATTCCAATGTTTTTTTATAAAATAAAATACCATTTTTAACACAAAAAATAAAAATATTATATTTCTCTTATTTGTAGAAGAATGTTATAGTTTCTCATATTTAGAAAAGAAAATACAATGATTCGTTTATTTAGAGAAATACATTGGAACAAAAAATAATTAGATCTTAAGTTGATAGCTTTTTGTGGCAATAAGTAAGATTAGCTTTTTTGAAGTTTGTTTAAGGTTTTGATTTTGATTTTTACAAGGCTGGCATATTTTACTCTTTAGTTCAGTCCATTAATCTTCTTTAATTATCTAGAAAAACTTTAGTGTGCCATGTTATCGAGAATCTATGTGCATTTATGATCTGCAATGATGTTGATTACTCCAACTGTGTAATAATGACAGTGGATGGGAGGTTCATTGGATAATTATTGGTTGACAGAGAGCTGCTCTCATACTGGTAAGCTCGAGATTATTTTCAATCTATTTACCATTAACATTTATTATAGGACAAATTTCTAAAATAGACATTTTTAAAATTTTTATCACAAAAATAAATTTTTAAAAAATAATCAAAATAGATATGTTTTATTTGAAAATTTTAATTTTTTAAAAAAATTTAAATTTCACCTCTAAAACCTCACATCATAACTTTAAACCCTAAGTTTAGATTAATTAATATAAGTATATATATTTACATTCTTTAATAAAATTTATTTTGGTCATTTTTTTCATTATTTTAGAGATAATTTTTTTAAAAAAAATATTTTGGTTATTTATCTTTTTATTATATTACCAACCTGTCATTCATAACGTAGATGCCATAAAACCTACAAGCTTCAGGATCCATTGCGATCAAGCCTGACTTTTGAATATTAGCAGTATTATTGTCTAGCATATACATACGTAGCAAAAAGAGTCTGATGAATAGTGTTATACATTATCACATGCTATACCTTTTTCCCCATTCCCTAGATCGAATATTGCCTAGAGATGTTTAGAGATATTTTAAAGTACCACATTCCTTCTGTTTTAGAGATATTTTAAAATTATTTATAAAATCAATGCAGTTTACAATTAATTTTCAGCTGAAAATAAGTATAATTTGCATTGAAATTGTAAAGTGACACTTTTTATAGAACAAGAAAAAATGGTTAGAATGACATTTATTATAAAACAGATGGAGTATTAATTATCTTTAGTTACCAAACGATTTGGCTCACACCTTCTGCGTGCGTTTATCCGCTAAGACATTTTAGTTTACTTATTTCTTTTTTAATTCAATATCTCTATCCCACAAAGTTAGGTGTACATATTAATACATGTCTCCGGAACATGACTTCCTAATTTATGTATCATTTCTTTATGTAGATAGGATGTACAGGCTAGTTCAATCCACGTTGATATATTGCACTGGTCCAACCATCTATTGTTAACAAGGGTGTATTAGCTAAATGACTATAATGGAAAGGTAAATCAGCAAAACAGCCATGGAAAAAAAAGGAAGAAGAATATGACAATTGATTCTTTAGCCCTTCACTTTGACTTTAGCACTGTACAGTTCACATATTTTACAACACAGAAACGAGAGTTTCCATCCATGACTTTTTAACCTCTTTTCACCACTAACCTCTTTTTAACTTTATGACTCCTTCTCCAGACAAGTTTCGTAAGTCATGATACATGACGTCGATGTGTTTAGTTCGTCGATGCATCACTGGATTCTTCGATATTTTAATGGCTGAGCTATTGTGGCACATGATATCCACACCCTCCATTCAAGTTCTTACAACATTCGTTACAACCAAACACAATGACAATATGAAAATGTTGCTGCAACATTTTAACTTCCGTGGATGACAAAGTAACTATTGTATGTTTCCCTGAGCTTCAACAGCACCATTAATCAAGAACACATATCCAGATGTACTCATCATGTCATTTATATCTCTTGGTAATTGGTATCAGTGTAACCTTCCAGTTGCATATTGATGGTATTCTGAAGAAGACTCCAAAATCAAGAGTTCCTCTTACTCGTATCTTAGGATCCTCTTAGCTATCACTATATGTTCTTCCTTAAGATTGACCATAAACCTTGCTATCAAGCACAATGTAAACATAAGATCAGGTCCTTTTACCGTAATGTACATTAAAAAATACCAATAAATTATTTGTCTTGTGTTGCATCGGCTGCTCTTCCTCATTCCTTTGAGAGAATAGTACCTAGAACTATTGGCTCCTTCACCAAGTTACCATTCCACATATTGAACCTTTCGAGAACCTCTTTAGAATACTTCTCACAGATATGTATACCATCATCGCATTGTTGAACTTTCACTCTAAGAAAGTATTTCATCTTCCCCATGTCTGTCATTTCAAACTCATTTTGCATAGTCGATTTAAACTCTGCGCATACAGCCTCATCATCTCCGTTGAATATCAGATCATCAACGTACACACTTACCATCAACAACTCATGGTCATAATTGTTTTCTGAAACCCATCCTTCTTGAAGTAGCTTTTCAGTCGACTGAACCAGATCCTAGGCACCTGTTT
Organism: Moricandia moricandioides; assembly: GCA_905132885.1. Lineage (NCBI taxonomy): Eukaryota > Viridiplantae > Streptophyta > Magnoliopsida > Brassicales > Brassicaceae > Moricandia > Moricandia moricandioides. The sequence continues at coordinate 100,770 of CAJHQQ010000803.1, read as the reverse complement.
TAGGCCATAGAGAGCCTTCCTTAGCTGATACACTTTGTTTTCCTCACCTACTTTAATAAACACCTCAGTCAGATCCGCATACACTTCCTCCTTTAACTCACCCTATAAGAAAGCGCTCTTAACATCTAACTGATGTATGATCCATCCTTGCTGAGCTGCTACTGCTAAGATTCTTATGATCATGTCTCATCGAGCGACAGATGCAAAGACTTCAGTAAGCGTACTCCTACAGTTTCATTATAGCTTTATAGGACTAACCAAGACTTGCAGTTATCAACTTTCCCTTCTTCATTCAGCTTCATCTTATATATCCATCTGACACCTATCTTCTTAGCTTGAAGTGGCAGTTCCACAAGCTCTCAAGTCTGGTTTCTCTCAATGGAGTTTATCTCCATCTTCATCGCATCCTTCCACTTTGATTCTTTCTCAGAAACTCACTGGATCATCACTGATAATATACAATGCAAAATGAATCCTTTGTTCTTCCTCTCCTAGCTCTTCTCCACTTACAAAGTATTGCATCCAGTTAGGTTGTTCCTTGTTCTCTTTGATACTTTTCACATTCACACTTTGAATTTCTCTTCGTGGAGATGTACATATTTAAAAAAAAAAATTGGTGCAATAATTAAAAAACAAAATTAAATTCTAGAGAGTAGGTAGAGAAAAGGGGATTTTTTTTTTAATTTGGGATTTTTTTATTATAATGTGCAATTTCTCAATCTAAAAACTATAACCAAAAACTAATTCAAACAGTTAACACCTTACTCTTGCACTCCTTTGCTGAAGCACTGGCCTATGTTCAATTTAGATGATCATGCGAGAGCATCTTAATGGATCACAATCGTCCCATCATAGCAGTTCTTGGGTAGGTACAAAACTTTACAGTTTACTATCATTTATCCTCTCAAAAGGTGCATGGTAGTGGTTACCTGCATCAGCTACTTCCTCTATGATGAGTAGTTGTTGTCTTGAGGGGTCTAGCAGCATGTTACCAGTGATAATAAAATCACTTACTCTCCACACAAAGAGAAATTGTTTACATTAAGTGAACAAAACTAATTCGACTACAAAAAAAATATGAGAAAACATAACCACCTAAACAGCAACTAGAGAAGTCCTGCCATTATTTTCTTTGTTTAAATACCAAAAAAATCAAAATCCAGCTGTCTATGCCAAAAATTAAGAGAATTATTATAAGTTTAATTATGGGCAAATTTCTCAAATATATTATTTTGAAGTTTTATCATAAAGATAGACCTTAAGAACAAAAATGACTAAAATAGACATTTTTATTTTGAATTTTTTTTTTAATTTTAAACTTCACCTCCAAAATCCCAACCCATAACTTTAAACCCTAAATTTAGATTTGTTAACTCAAAGGGTATAAATGTATATTTACACCATTTAATAAAGTTTATTTCGATTATTTTTTTCTTTAATTGATATTTTGAGTACAAAAACTTTTTAAGCTCTATTTTGTCATTATCTCTTTAATAATTATTCCCTCTGGTGTTTAACATTTTCTATATTTACTTTAAGCTCATGATTTTTTGTAAAAAGTTTATGCTGATCTTGCAACATGATTTTTGATTAATGTCCACTCATGCATCTAAACTTCGAATCAAAGTAGATCACTGATTTTAAAAATAATAATTACAAAAATCCGAATCAACTATAGGCGTAAAACCGAAGAATTCAAAATAATCACAGCATAGATTTATTACTTTACTAATATCAACATGTGTCAAACAGAGGAGTCCGAAGAATGAGTTGACGAAACGCTCCCGGATCCACCCGACCCAAAATACAGATCCGAGATATAATTACCGATATCATCAGGGCCAAACCCGACATTCTTCCATAACCCGACATTCTTCCATAACCCGACCCGGTACATTTCATAAACCTTCGAGTAAGCAGGTATAAGCATCGCGGCAACCGAAACTTTAATCTCATCTCTCAATTTCGAATCCGGTACAACCCAACCGGTTTGCCTCTTATACGCTTCCTCGAACCGGTCGCTAAACCGTCTAACAAACTCCTCCGCCCCTTCCTCCTCCTCCTCCGCCGTCATCACCATCACCTCTCCCCACACGATCTCCTCGAATTTCGCGACGTACTTCTTCACTTTCCCTTCGTGCTTCACCAGCCAATCCTCGCTCAGAACCTCCTTTAGATTCGACGTACGGACCTTAACCACGACGTAGCGGAGGTTGTTGATCAAGAAGAGATACGAGAGCGCCACGTCGTCGTAGAGACGAGACTTCGCGTCGATCTTGCAGAGGAGGAACAGAATCAGCCACGAGATTCGTTTCTCAAGCGGCGACGTGGATTCATCTTCTTCCGGTAAACAGAACGACGACGTTTTGGGGATGATGTTAGCGAGCACGTCGCTGTAATCGGCGAGGAAGACGATGTAGTTCATGACGTATCTCGTAAGCTGGTGGATTCCGCCGTTAGAGATGATCGATTTCGAAGATTCCTTCGAAATCGACGACTCGAACTCGTCGATCATCGACACCACCGCTTCCTCGAGGTTCGCTAGGGTTCCGGCGATCTGCGATTTGACGGAAGACGTCGAATCGTAACCGAAAACTTCTTCGATCCTCGGCCTTAGCTCGACGATCGACTGGTAAACGTCGAGAGTGAGGAAGATTTTCTCAGGCGTTTTCCGAGATTTCGCCATCTTTCCAGGGAAAGAGAAGAGAGCCAAAGCGCTTTGTAGAGTGATCTCAGCGAAGGAAGATTCTCGAATCGCGTCTGAGGAAGAGAAGACGTGATCGGAGAGGATCCGTTCACCGTAGAACAGAGTCGTAACAGCTTTTCTCGCTGCTCGTAACCATACTCTAATCTTCTTCTCCATACTTCCCCACTCGAGTTTCTGAACCTGAGAGAGACTCAGGTTCTCGAACCCGAGTTGTTGCAGAGCTTCCACTATGATAGACTTACGGATCTTTTTGTAGATCCTGAAACATTCTTTGCCGTATCCTGATGACGTCATGGAATCAGCGATCATCTTCAAATCAGCCATGGCCTCTGCGTCGTCTTGGTCCGAGACGTTTCTTGAACGAAGGGAGACGGATTCTGGATCGAGGTAGCGTCGGTTTGATTTTAGGATTCTGTAGAACTCTTTGGAGAGATGATTCATGGAGATCTTTAGAAGATTCTCTGCTCTGATAAGCTTTGTGGATGCTGGATTCGCCAAGACGAGCTTGACCATCGCGGAGTGTAAGGTGGTGACAGCTCCGATGAATCGTTTAGCTTCTTCTCTGTTTTTGTTGGAGAAAAGCGAGAAGGTGCAGCAGAAAGAAGAGGAGTCTGGAGAAATCCATTGGTGAATGATGGCTTCTGCGTCTTCGATGCTGTCTTCCATTAGAGACTCAGAGAAGCTCCTGTGTGAATGTTGTTTTAGCTTTGAAGAAGAAGAAGATGATGAAGTTAAAGCGGAGAGCACCATATTTTGTTTTTGTGGTTTTGTTTCTTTATGTTATGATTTTGAAATGATGAAATGAAAAGGTTAGAACAGTATTTATAGTGGGACGTTTCTCTTTTTGACTTCAACTTTAATTTTAATTTAAGAAGGAACAACAAAAACGTGTGACAATGACAGGTTCGTGCTTTTTTTTTCTTACATCAGTTTACTTTAAACTCACCGTGTTTTGTCAACTCATCTGATATGTAAGTTTTTTTTTTAATTTTTGCTTAAAGGCTTTCACATCTGATATGTAGTTATCTAGTATTGCCGTCCATGCAATGTAATAGAGTCGATAGATAGATATAATTGGACGAGTTTAATTGGTTAAGTTACGTTGTATTAATTGTGTGTTTCTAAACTTGTAACTATGATAAGCTTACAAAAAAAAAACTTGTAACTATGATATCAAGAGCCGTACCTATTTGTTTAATTTGTAACTATGTTATCAAGAGCTGTACCTACTTGTTTATTTAGGTTTCTAGACGAGTTTTAGGACTTAGCCATCGTCATTCATCATCCATTTCTTAGTGGGAAAATGTTTCAGTCTTGTAACAACAAAGATTACGATAAAGAATAATGAATCAAATGAAACGGAGTAGTAGTTACATATGCTTTTCTCTTTGTTTCTTCGTGCGCAATTGTTTCACTAAACTCAATTAATAAAATATTCTGCAATGTATCGAACCACTACTTGTTGTAATGGTGGGACATGGGACTTTTCTAGTATTTCTGGGTCACAAAAAGTGTTACTTTCTAGCAACTCAATTAGAATAGAATATTCCATCTGATCATGCACGTATAATTCTGAAAAATAAGGACAAATTTACTACTTGCAAAAAATAAACAAGTCCAAAACATACTATCGGATTTTAAATATAATTTTTTTATTACGTTATAAAAACAATATAGAAAATTTATTAGTTACACCTTTTAGTAGTATTATTTTATTTTTTTGTGTTTCAAACTCTCAATATTTGTACTTTATTTTCTACGTTACAAATACTTAATCTTTCAATTTTTTGTTCCAAAAAAATATGGATTTTCGAAAAGTTAGATATACGTAAAATATAGGAATATTTGAGAATACTTACGAGTTGTTTTGATTAATAGAAAAGTTAAAGAAGTTTTTTTTTAAATATTTTTACAAGAAATAAAGGAAATAGTGAAACTACATGTTTGTAAATTTTAAAATTAGTTAAAACAATAATATAAGAAAAAGTTATAGTTTTCATAAATATTTTATTTTATTTCTTCATATAGTAATTTATATTTAATAATGTGAATAGAATTTTAAATCATAGGTTAAGAATAATCATTATATAAATGTATATATTTAAAACTTTACATTTTATCAAAATATACATGTATTTATATATTTGCTAGAGTGGATCGGATATCCACTTTTTATAAATTTAGTATTTGAGATTTACTTCATTTTTATCTAATATTATTTTTTTGTATTTATTTTGCTCCAAAAAATTACGGATATCATATTTTTTTTAGATTAAGTCAAACGAATATAGATTAAATAAAACTGATAGAATGCATACTAGCTATAACTACTACCAATAAAAACCAGCAGTTTAATGAAATTGTAATAAATTCATAATACTTCATTCTTTTAGAGACCAAACCTAATATTCAGAATTACTACTACGCCAGCTTTTCCTTTTTTTTATGAATTAGTATATTATAAAAAGTAGCTTCAACAATATTGTTAAAACATTAAATTTTGAAGTTTTGACGTTCAACTTTATTTTCCACTGCTAACTATAACACCAAATCATACACCACAATAACATTACATATACCTAATTTTTATTTTAAATTCTATTAATAAATGAATTATTTATAATTGACAAGTTATATTTTATCACATATAGATTTTATGCTTATTTGATAATTAATTTGATAATTAAAATTTGATAATTTTATGTTTTATTATTTCTTTAAAAATATTTTTTTCTTTTATATAATGAATATATTGACTATTTTAATAATTAATGGGTGTAGCCGAATTAATCATATACTATTTTATTTCTCTGTAACAGTTTAATTAATACTTAACACGTTATCAATAAAAAATACATTTTCAAGGTAATTAATATATTTTTAAGCCTAATATAATCATAATAAAATTGATCTTAACGTTTCGATATAAAGTAGATTAATAGGTTAATATACAAATTCAAACATCTAATCTCTCAAACTTAAAATCTATTTAAAACCAAATTTTAAAACATTTTTATATATTTTAAAAATAAAATTTTAATTTAGAAAATATACCTATTTTTTTATTTTTGAAAATAAATAAATAATTTTAAAACAAATAAAAATTTAAATTTCTTAATTAAAAAAAATGTTTGAGAAGCATATAAACAGAAGCTAAAATATAGCAAATAAAACTAAGAAAAATAAAGTATGAACACTATAGAAACATTGGATTAGTTTCCGCAGCCCTTACCTAAATTTTGAGGTATGTTTTCTATATCTTAGATATTTTTTTGTACAAAATGTAGCAATTGTGAAATATTTAATATCAACGGATCAAAAATTACAATATATCAATAAAATTGTATAATAATAATCTGTAACGGGAAACATAAAAATAAATAAACATATACATTATAGGGAAAAATTCTAAAATAGATATGATTAAAATAGACTTTTTTATTTTAAATTTTTTAATATTTTAAAATTTTAAATTCCACCTCCAAAACTTTATCACATAACTCTAGACCCTAAATTTAGATTAGTTAAATCAAAAGGTATAAAAGTATATTTACATTCTTTAATAAAATTTATTTTGATCATTTTTTAAAAAATGTTATTTTGTGGAAAAAAATTATGTCTATTTTAGTTAATATTTCTATATATATATCACCAAATGTTAATATTAGTGGAAAATAATCCGCATGAGTGCGAGGATCCAAGACTAGTTATTAATTGAAACTCATAACATTTTTCTAAGTGTTGGCATTACATGTAATTTAGAGACTATAATAATTCACGTATATATTCAGAATCTTTTGAGATTTTAATATATTCTTGTATATATAACATCAGATGTAATCTCTTTTTTTTTTAAGATTACACTGCGACCACTAAAATAGCAGTATAATGAAAATGTAATAAATTCATAATACTTCATTCTGTTGGAGACCAAACTAGCATTTATATTTATTACTCTTTCAGTATATAAAGGTTGATTTAAAAAAAAATCACACATACTAAAAATGTTAAATACACATTTTTCTTTATTACTTTTTAGTTTTACCAATAAAGTTTTACTACTCACATTTTATATTTTATTCACTTTGAAAATAAAGGAATTTATCATATTTGAAAACACCAACTTTCAAATACAAATCAACATCAAAAACATCAACTATTCATATACGGAGGGAGTACGACACTGGCTTTTCTTTTTTCATGATACGGTATATCATTAACATCATCCCTCCTTTTGGTTAACGTTTATGATTTCGTTTACACATATGTGATACGGGATTAGGTCATCATAATAGGAAAAACACTCATTATTTTAATTACATTTCGAGTCCAATAAATAATAAATCTTGCATATAAAAGTTCGTCAACCAAAAATAGCCATTTCTTCAGAATCCAACTTTGACCATTTTCGAATTTTAATATAAAAACAATACAATTATGCAGGTTTTATACATAGAATTGATACGCTCGTGGCTTAATTTTAAAGGAAGTTGGTAAGTTTCAACATTTCAAAGGAAGTCTAACTAAGCAGACGAATGCATTCCCTAATAGATTACTACATCTATCCGGTATTCTGGTGCGCCATTGGCTCATTTCACAAGCAAACGAGGGGAAGATGCCAATAATGTATAAAAATGTAAAAATGACCACCGCGTAGTTCTTAAACTATTACACATGTTTTCTTATACTAATCTCCAAAAACTATTTACCGATGTCAAACAGACTCGATTGTTTGCAATAAAAATTAGATATATATGTCGTCTGACTACACTAGCGGAAAAATCTGAGTTTAGGAGGTTTCAAACCCAAATGCTTAAATTCTTTCCAAACCTGCTTTACTACTCAGTCACTTAAAATTATTATTTCCTTACACGTACGTGATATGGACTTATGTAATATAGTAATAAGTAAAAAATATTATTAGTCTGAATTATATTTAGAGACTATAGTCCAAATAACGTATCAATCTTGCATACCAAGTTCGTCAACCCAAAATAGTCATTTCTTTAGAATCCAAATTGATCTATTTCCAAATTGTAATATAAAACATTACATTTATTTTATGCATATAATTTATAATCTCATGGCTTAATATAAGGAAGTTGCTATGTTTTAACTTTTCAAAGGAAGTCTAACTAAGGAGACGAATACATTCCCAAATACTCCATTTGTTTCATAAAGATAAATATTTTTGGTATTTCACACATTTAAGAAAATACATTAAATCACTATAATAAATGTATTGTTTTCTGTAAATTTCAATTTTCAATAAATTTTAACTAATAATAACTCAAGAAAATCAATTAACTTTTTTGAAGTTTACAAATTTTTCATAGAAATCATAAAAGGTCTATTTTTGTGAACAAATTTTTTTTCTAGAATATTTATCTTACTGAAATGGAGGGAGTATATTACTACATGTAGCTGTTATTCTCGTCTAGTATTGGCTCAGTTCCCTGCAAACGAATGAGAAAAAGCCAATAATATACTCACTCACTCTTTTACAAAAAATTATATTTTTTAGAAAATTATTTGTTTCTAAAATATTTTCTTTATATTTCTAATGCCTTCTTTATTAGATAAAAATGAAAAATTATAAAATTTAATAAAATTAATTTTGTTTATTGAATTTTGTTGGTTAAAAATTATTAAAAATTGTTAAACACAAAATAATATATTTATAACAAAAATAATATATTTTGTTAATATGTATGAAATTTTTTTAACATCTATTTTTGAAACAGAAAAATTTATATATAATGACCATCGGGTAATTCTTAAACTATATTCTTTAGTTTTTCTCTAAATCCCAATTTGTAATTTGTCTCAGCCTAACCACTACACTAGGCGCGTCAATGGGTGCTCCATTAAAATCTGCACAAAAACAGTAATAATATAATTGTTCTCCAAAAAATATATAATACGTTTATTTTATTTGCTATGAATAAAAAATAGTACTGCTTGATGATCAGAAAAAAATCTCTAACTCTAGAGACTTTAAAAGTTGTTTGCTGACCAGTTTTTCTGGGTCAAACTGGAATAGTTTCTATTTTGTGCCCAAATGAAAAGTAATTAATTATGTGCCACACTTACGGACTAATCAATGCAGGTAATATGGCTTATTGTCCGTTGGATCCATTCATTTCCCAAAACTGCTATTTGATTAGATTTATCATTTAAGTAGATTAATAACAACTGTCAAAGAGAACCTTGACTTACAACACCGCGTATATTGAATTACTTCGCGTAATTGTATATTTATGGTTACAAAATATGACAAATGAGTCGATAATACTTGTCTCGTTATTAATTTAGGGTCTTTTGAATTTATCATTAACAAGTCATTGTATAATTATTTAATTAATTCTATAATTAATACTCTCTCCGTTATTGAATAAGTGTCACTACGACATTTTTCACACAAATTAAGAAAGTGTATGAAATATATGTAAATTGTTATTAATTATATCTCTTTGACCAATAGTATAGTAGATAAATAAAATTATTTATAAAATCAATGTAGTTTGCAATTAATTTTCAGCTGAAAGTAAGTATAATTTACATTAAAATTGTAAAGTGACACTTTTTATAAAACAAAAAAAATAGTTAAAATGACACTTATTATAAAACAGAGGGAGTATATTTAAGTATTTACACTAATCCATGAGATATATAATATTTCTAGTTTATCTTAACAACCAAAAAGTATAATAATAATAAATCAATTTAACTATAAATTTATTATTAGTTATAAAAAAATCTAAAATCTGTTGAGAACAAATTTAACAAAATCCTACTAAACATTTTAAATGTTTTTATTGAATAATACATTGATTAATTTTGTAATTAATAATATACTATTATAAATTAATGTTAATTAAATATTATTATAAAACACAAATAAAAATTCTAAGGTGTTTTTATAAATTTTATAATTATAGTATATATTATATTAAATATGATAAAGTTGTTAAATTAACCTATTTTATTTGTGAAAATGTTTTCATTGAAATAAATTCTCATTCACTATTAAAAAGTATTAAAATTTGTAAACTATGTAATATTTTTATAAAAAGTAAAATTATTCACATTTGTTAAACTTTTATATTTACAACTATATATCTTCAAAAACAAATTTTGAAAAAGATTATCTATTTGATTATTTCAAATTATTAATTTATTGTACCGAACTTGAAGCGTAATAACAATTAATAAAAACTAATATGTATAAATAAATCACTATATATTTAATAATAAATCTAAACAGTAAGATCAAAAAGTTACATAATATATAACACTTAAAATAAATCATATATTAAAAATATTTATTGTAATATTCAAGTTATATTTTTATAAAATAAAAATAGCCGTACAGACGTGCAGATTAAATTCTAATTATAACTTACACTTTAAAACAACAATAAATCTGTATAACACTTTTTTTATCCTCAATATAGAAAATTATGGGTTCTCAAAATCGCCTTTGTTCAACCTTGTCTGAACTCTGAAAACAATATGATAACCTACTTGTTTTTTTCCAACTTATGAAAAAGTAACTTATAAAAAAGTAAATGATTTTTTCAAAACATTTTATAAGACTACCAAACTCTTAAAATATCAAAGTGAAACATAAAGCCACTGCAACTATGCTAATAACTTGATATCTTTCTCTCTTTTTTTTTGATATCTTTCTAACTGGTTTCAACAAGACCAAGCTTATAACAAATCTATTTTACCTGATTAAAACATGTAAAATCAAATAAAAATTTTAAGTGATTTTTCATTATTCTACAAGGATTTCCAAAATATAATACAATACCCGATCTAAATTATGAAATTTGTTTTATCTGTGTATGTCATTGTAAAAAGAGTATTTTGAATTAAATTTAACATTCACTTTTAAAAAGAATGATCACTAAGAATTTGGAAAACTGCACTGTAATGTTGTCGTTCTAGTTTTGTAAAATATAATTCTAATACTCCCTCCGTTTTTTTATATTTGACGTTCTAGGATTATGCACACAGATTAAGAAACATTTAATTTTTTATTATTTTCTAAAAAAAAATATCATTAATTGTTTAACTAACCACAATTAAACCAATAGTAAAATAGAAGCTATATTATCATTGGTCATCTAACATTAATTACTAATAAATTTTACATAGAAAATTGAAAACGTCAAATAATTTGGAACAAAAATTTTCCTCTAAAACATTAATTATAAAAAAACGGAGGAAGTACAAATGTGCACATCTATTTGTTAAAAACAGAACCGGACATGAGATTTAGAGGGCTCTAACTAAAACAAAATTCTATATCTAATTTTTATTTAAAAAAAAAAGAATTTTGAACAACATATTAATTTAAATCATTTCTTAAAATAAAATATTTTGGTAAACATTTTAGTCTACACTAAAATTGTTATTATATAAATTATAATTTTTTAAAATCCGCCTTTTGTCATTTTTTGTCTATTTTACACTTAACATTTTATACTATTATATATAAAAAGATTTCTTAAGAAAACGGGGCCTACAAAAATGGAGAAACATCTTACTGTCAAAACCAGGCAAGACCTTTGTCAAAAGTTAGAGGGAGGTATTTTTTCATTTTATTGAGGAGGTGAGTGAGGCTGAGCCAATTGCCCCTCCCGACAGTGGGGTTTCTTATCTTGTATACTTGCCAAGCTGTGGTTCATAGTATATGGACACGTCGACACGGCAAGCAATCAAGAGACGAGAAGATACTGATTAAATTTGTGGACAAAACCGTTCGTCTCAGACTTCTATAAGTTCAGGGGAAGGGGAAAAAGCATTTTGATGAAGGGTTAAAGACTTGGTCACTTAAAAATCAACAATAGAAACACTAGATGTAACACATGTATTTAATTGAATAAATTTTACATTCGTTAAAAAAAAATCTGATGTCAATGACATTGCGGAGGAAAAGAGAACCTCAAACTAAATATTGTTTTTCTAAGATAAGACAAGGCCACCACTAAGTTTTATAGAAGAAATAGTAAAATGATTGACAAAGTCATAGTCTTTATACATACTGAAAACATCTTCATCAACTAGTTGATGAGTTTATATCTTTCTAATTGGTTACAATAACACCAAACTTATGACAAATCCACCTTTTACATGATACAAAACTATAGGAACGAATTCAATTGTTTTCTCATTAAGATTCTACAAGGTTTGCACAAATATACAACAACAACAATTATTTTTTATAAACTAAAACTATCAATAACTACGTATACTTAAATAAAAAGTAATAAAATACATTATTTTAATATTTGGTTTGATGAATAGTATTACACCAAATTTGGTGTAATACTATTTACAAAACAATAGATTTGATAAAATGATATTATTTTGGTATTTTATTGGAGATAAAATTACATTAAATTTAATGTTTTGGTATTTCATTGGAGTTGAGCTTTGTGACTGCATAATTAATTCACTGACGTTTTTGTAAAAATGTTTAAAATCTTTCATTCACATTGATACCAAAATCAATTTGGCATTTCTTTTGCTATTCCCATCAACATAAGTCTGACGAGTGACATTTGTGAAATCGTGATGCTTTAAGTTAGATAAAACAAAGTAGTACAAACAAAATATAAAGAGACGCGTTACTGAGAAAGGTGTGGGATGCAAATCGTTTCCCAAAACGTCAAACGACAAGGGAGAAAATAGAGTGAGGAGAAAGAAAATGATTCTTGTGATCAGGAATTGAGATAGCATGAGTTTGAGTTTAGTTGGTTGCTTTTCGAAAAGCGACTCTTTGACGATGCATCTTTTACTTTAATTACTTTGTTAGTAAAGCTTTTCCATTAACCCGTTAATTAAAGAATCAAATATGTAACCAACTAATCAAATAACCAACAAACTGTGATAGTGGATATAAAAGCTGGGGTGTTTATATTATGAAACTGATAAATCACTTATAGTGTCACACGGAGCCTGCTTTTGTCCTTTTCGTTCAAATAATATGTTTCATTTATTTAATCTAAATTTCAATAGTACTATTGAAAAGTAGAATCTCTTAGTTAACTGGCTTGCCTATCACAAGTTTACACCCATATTGTCGAGATTGTAATTGGCTTTCACCAATTAGCTCAATTTAATAATACTCCCTTTGTTTCTTAAAAATAGACTTTTTGGAATTTTCACACATATTAAGAAAACGCATTAAATTATTATATTAAATGTATTGATTTCTGTAATTTTCAGTTTTCAATAATTTTTGACCAATAGTAACTCAATAAAGTCAATTAATTTTTTTGAAATTTGCAATATTCTTATAAAAAACACAAAAAATCTATCTTTATGAAACAAATCATTTTTCTAAAACATCTATCATAATGAAACGGATGGAGTATGTTTCAAGGAAGAAAAAATTGATGATAAGTAGTAGCAGTCACACGACTATTCTTCTCTTAAGTATCAACAAACCGAAAGTGCAATATAGCCAGCATCCACATAGTTTAAACTATTTTCGTTTCACACAACAGCATGCTGTTAGTATTTGAGGGATGTAGTTATGCATGCCCACAACACATTTGCTTGAACCGTTTATGCTCAGAGTATTCAACTTCAGTTTTTGGTTTAAAATAAAAAGAAAACGATGGAGATGCGGGGGATCGAACCCCGTGCCTCTCGCATGCAAAGCGAGCGCTCTACCATTTGAGCTACATCCCCATTTGATGAATTTCTTAGTTTCTGCTACTTTAAATATATTCTGTGCCATACTGATATTTTTTTTTCTCTGTTATAAGATGATTTCAAAAACTGGACCTTTCATTTTAAAGAACTTAAAATATAGGACCCTAGTTCAAAAGTTTTAGTGAAAAAGTGAGGACCTTGTGCATTTGCAACCCTAGGCAATGTCCCAAAACCAGCACTGCATGTGAATTTTAGTAATTTTTACTACGAAGGCTCGAGACTAAACCTATGTAGAGGCACAAAACTCTGTTGGTTTATGCATAAGAGATCGAACTATGATATTTGTGTCCAGAACCCGTTCTAAAATTAAAGGCTTCCAAGCCAAAAATATCTGAAGCCTACCGTTGATATTTTAAGAGAAATTTAAAAGCTGTGTAGGAAACATGATTTCAACATGCGAGAACCATGAAGGGAATTAGAGAAAATACTACTATACATTTACATATTTTCTTTGAAAATTTGATCCCTAAAATACTTAGATGTAAGGCCCCAAGCCCATGTTTGGTATGCTTGTAACCACATCAAATGATGAAATCAAATTGTTGAATTCCTAAGCCCAGTAATAAAATAGTATTTATAAAAAAAAACAATACCAAAGTACCCATTCATAACAGATGGAAGTAAAATCATTAACTTCACAAATGAAAACAAAAGTAAAATACAAAGTCCAGTCTCATGTATTTTCTGACACAACTCTTTCACATTTAGATTACAACTGATAAAACCACATGCACAAACCAAACATTCCCAAACTCCAACATAAGAAGAGAGAGAAAAGTAAAACTAGTAAGATAGATAAACAGTACACTGTAGAACAGTCTCAAGCCCATCAGTAAACTGATGCGGCTGTTGCTGCTGCTGCGTCCCGCTTGATCCTGTAAACGTCTTCACAATCGCAAATCCTCTCGCGTTCACATACTTCCCGGTACCTCCCATAACTCCTAAATGCGATTCTGAAGCCGCTGTTCTATGAACACCAAAGAAGCTTATACTATCTTCATAACCACCGCTCTCAAACATGGCAGTAAACGCCATTGTCTGGCTAGTTCCATCAACCGCACTCGCCACATAGTATCCCTGCGCTTTCCCGAGCAGACCAGACCCAAGTTCATGCCCTTCCGTTAGTTCATCGTCTATCACAGTCATTGTTCCGAACATAAGCATCTGTAGAGCAGAACCGCTAGGCAGCTGACCGCCGTTAGCAGCTGTCAGACCGTTGTTGTTTCCGTTGTTTTGGAGAATGTTGGCTGTGGTTCCGCCGAGTCCAACGAGAAGAGGGACATTGTTGTTGTTGACGAGGCCATTGTTGTTGTTGTTAGATGGAACTCCGTTGGATATGGGAAGGTTTGCGCCATTAGGTTTAGCGAATGGGAGTTGACCACTTAAAGCCGGGTTTGCAACCACTCCGGTTACGGCTCTAGCCGTGGGATTTGAACCGCCGAGTATGTCGTGCATAAAGAACACCAATGTGTGGTCAGGACCTACACCACCACCACCAAGACCTGGACCAGCACTTGCACCAACACCAGGAGTTTGACCACCACCACCTACTGGACCGGTGGCTGAACCACCAGCTGGTAGAGCACCAGAACCAGCAGCTGGTAAAGGACCGGGACCAGTGGCAGGCAAGGAACCTGGACCACCACCAACCGGTAAAGGACGAGGAACAGAGCCAGCTATTGGTAGAGGACCAGAACCAGTAGTAGTCAAAGGACTTGAACCAGTTGATGAGACTGGCCCTGTACCTGCACCGAGACTGGTAGCAGTAGGACCTGAACCACTTGATGCTACTGATCCTGTTGCTGCACCGAAACCAGTTCCTGCAGAACCTGAGCCAGTTCCGGCCGAGCCTGAGCCAGTTCCAGAAGACGCTGGTAAAGGACCAGGGAAGGGACCTGAGCCCGGGATAGTAGTGGCTGGGAATGTATCTTCTTCATCAAGAAACCGAGCAGCAGCTGCGAAAGTAACAAAGAGAGCTATAACCAAGAAAGAAAGTTTATTTTGACCTGCCATTGAACAAGAAAGATGATCAGAGAAGCAGAGATTGTTTTTTGAGTTAAATGATCAGCAAATTCTGAAAGTATATATATAGACAAGAATGAATATACGATGTTAAATGGTTAAAAGAAGAAGATGGAGTTGATGAAATGGAGCAGGTGATATAGCTATTTTCCATTATCTGGTGGTTTGGTTTTGGAGAAGAAACATACAAAAAACATTTAAAAATAATCTATAACTTTCCCACAAGATTTGAATATTAATTGTTTAAATTACCAAAAGACTAAAGCCTCTCCAACTCTATATAATAGTAATTAAACTTTACCAGCATGACGACCGAGTGCAAATTTGATCTCACCATGAAGAGTTTACACTGTTCACAATATAGATTCAAAAATATCTGAGAATCAATTAAAAGAAGTTTTTCACCCTTTCTTATTTATTCAAACCGTAACAAGGAGAAGAAAAGCACCATAGACCATAAAAACCAACAGAAAATAAAACACACTTGCTTAAACCACAAACGAAACTAAAACAAGCAAATCTTAGTTTATAATCTCTAGTTGGGAGGAGGGAAGAAAATTGCATCAGAAGTCCTCTTAGATCGGAAAGCCTTCTCCACCTCCGGAGCAACCTTAAACGCCGCCTGCAGAACCTCCGGCGACAGTGCCTTCCACACAGATGTCTTCCCCGCCAAGTGTGTGAAAATGGGACTGCCCAAACATTAAGACAACCTTGTTAAGCACGTTTCTTTAAATAAACAAAAAAAATCGGATAAAAATAGAAGAAAAAGATCTTACTCAGGAGTGGTAACAATAGAGAACCAAGACAAGCCATCAGAATCAGCAATCTTGGAGACAACAAAGAACCTAGGAACAATGAACAAAGCACCAGCCTTCACATGTGTCTCAAGAACCCTCTTCCCATCTGCTCCAACCACCTGAACACGACCGCTACCACCAACGATGTAAGTAACTTGAAGAGCAGAGTCACAAGAGAAGCCAGGAGAACACATCGAATGTCCATCGATTCTCACAAGATCAGCACCAAATCCAACTTCACCAACCAATGGAAGATTCTTTGTGTTCAACACAACAACTCTTCCTCCATCCTTGATATCAACATCAAGAGGAGCCTCCAAGCAGTTCAACACAAACCCTTCCCTGTCACCTTTCCTCGGTGAAGGCATCTTCAGAGCCCCATCTACCTTGACGATCCCGTTTCCTGTCTGAGACCCGACAAGCTTCTTAACTGTTGTCTCATCGAGATCCCATGCTCTGCCGACAAACTCGGTCGAGAAACCGGTGAAGATTCCCTTGGAACCGGTTAAGTAAAAGTCAGTGAACTGTCCTGCTTTGTGACCCTTGTGAGTCTCACCGAGGAAGAGGATGACCAGCTCAGTGTCTTCATTGTTGAACCACCATGTCACTACTCCAAAAGGTATAGCTATGGAGTCTCCTTTCTTGATTCCCATCACTTTCTCCTCTTTCTCAGGGAGAACAATTCCAGCTGTTCCAGATCCTGACAAATGTTACAAGACACTTACATTAAATTGTGCGTTAAAAAAAAAACTTCCATGAAACTGTTAAAACCCACTAAATAAAAATTGACAAAATTTGCATAAAGATTAAAAAGAAGGTGGTGACATTATTAACAAAGGAAAGATATAAGAAGAAAGGGACCTTGAAGAACATAAGCGACCTTGGAGGAATCAGAGTAGCGAGGAAGAGCTAAGCCATACTTCTCGAGAGCGAGCTTAGCGGCTCCAATGTTGCCATCACGTAGCATGGGTAACTCTTCAGGGCACCATGCAAAGTATGAACCTCCGTCTCCTCCGTACACTTTCTTCGGTAGTCTAGGTGAAAGATCCAACTCCATTGTTAAACGCTAAATGAAAGAAACGATTAAAGGAGAGAGAGGAAGAAACTTTTGATGTGAGAAGTGATCGATAGAGAGAACTATTTATAATGGCTTGAGATTTTATCTATTCGGTTACTAAATGAGAGTTTCTTGGAAACGTATATTTGACTAAGGATAAATACGCTGATCAACTTGGATAAGTATAGATAATAACTAATAATTTTAATTTGTAGTGTTTTTAGCGATTATCTACCTTATTTTGGGAAAATGAGTTTTTAATTCCTGAAGTATTTGCAATTAACACTTTTAATACCCAACTACAACTTGTGCAAATTTAATCTCGAACTCTTTATTGACTATGCAAAATTAGACTTTAAAAAATCAAACGTTAATTTATCGTTAATGGCGTTAACTCTAATTCAAAGAGGATCTTTTTGGTTTTTGAAAACCCAGAAATCTCTAAAATCAACATTGAGAGCGATTTGACAGAACTGAAGGCGATTCCCGGTGAGTAAAAGCAATTTCCGGCGAGTATATGCAATTTCCGGCGGCTGAGAATGAAGAACATGATTCCTTGTTTAACTAGAGGAAAAAACTCATCTGTCACATATGTGTTATGAGAAGATGAGACAATGTAATAGATTATGAGACAATGTAATAGACAATGCAAAAGATGTAAAGTAACGACATAACGCATGTATATTTGGACAGAAACACAAAAACTTTTAGTACGTAAGCCACCATATGGTTAGTTTAACCCAAACATATAACTGTAAATTATTTAGCTAATCAAAAGGTTCACTTGCACTTTTTGTCTCTTTGATCTTGTTTGGGTATGTAAGGATGATATGAAAGAGCAAACTAAAGACTCAATAGGACAGTCAAGTGTAGACACAGTAACAAAGTTGATGAGACTGGTGTTGATGGATACACGTTCCAGCACAGCCTGATACCTAGGAACAACATCAAGTTTTTTTTCAGTCAAAAACAAAAACATGATAAACAAATTTGAAACCGTATCTCATCACTACGAGGGAAGAGTGGGGGACGGTTTGACACAGCAATGGCTGTGTGGTTCTCATCTACGTAAGTCAATGAGGATTTTAGAATTTTTGAAACAATTTTGAGTAATTTCTTAGAAACAGAGTCACACTTGATATGAAATTTAATATTCATTCAAAAAAAAAACATGAAGACAGGTTACTAGAGTTTATTTTTTGTTTTTAACTGTGTTTTACAGGTAACAATAACGTAGAGAGTGATTTACTGCAACCAAAACGAAGTTCTCCATAGCGAGAGTGCAGACGCAAGCGCCAAGAAGAAATACCGAAAACAATGTGGTTTTAAGATGAGAACATGATTTTTTTTTTGAAATATAAGAACTTAAATTAGCATTGAGGTTTTGTAGTAGAATAAATAAAATCTTAATTCATGTTTAAAGCTAGCACCAAATCAAGCCCTATATTTGGATGAATTTTAACAAAAACTGAGTTAACATGTTTTATACATATATCTGAAACAAGAATCCTAAGTGAAATGTGAAAAAAAAAATAGGAAGAGAAGCCAAATCCTCCGTGTGAGGCTTGAGAAGGTTGAGAAGCTTGAGAAGATCCATCTCCAAAATGTGAAGACTCTCCCTACAATAATCAATCCAAGTTTAACATGACAACACAATCAAACAAGAATTTAAATGAGACAAACAACTTGTGTTTTCCTCGGACGACCTCTTGGACGCTTAGGTGAAGGAGCAGCAGTGGGGTTAGAACACCTTGTCTTGTTGTGACCTTTGCGACAATTTGAGCATGTCCCCACACGACCATGTCTTGTTAGCTTATGTGGGTTAGTAGCTGACTCATGGGTACCTTTCTTCCTAGCATATGTATTAGGCCTTCCACGATTGAATCTTGAAGGAGGAGGTAGAATGGGTAACCGGCCTAAATGTGGCCACAATTTCATGCCTTGCACCGGTTTCATACCAGTAGAATATAGTCGGCGCCATGTAGAGGTGAGGTAGTAATCTGACACATAGTTATTGAGATTCAGCTTTGTTGTTGTGATAACACACATAGCATGCATACAAGGCAGTCCATTCAACTGCCAGTAGCCACAACCGCAAGCTTTCTCCTCCATATTTACGGTGTAAGCATCACCGTGAAACTCTATTTCATGTGTATGTCCAGTGGTCATATACCTGATGCAATCTTTTGATTTCTGTCTATTAAGCTCAATCTCCTTGTCTGCTCTTGGTGTGAACCTCTTATTCCACCTATTAGTTAACAAAGTTTTCTTTGCATTCCTGACCATAGTCTTTCTCCTTACCTCTGTTAACATATCAAGAAGCGGCTTCCTCCTTGACTCTCTAACACTCCGATTAAACGACTCAGATAAGTTGTTTAGATTGTCGTTGCAACATGATCCAAGCTTAAAGAACGCCCGAGACCATGTAGTTAGAGTAGTACTTTGCAGAGACTCATACGCTCCAACATTGTACTTCTTCAGTGCCTCTAAGTTATCTCTAAATGCTGTTGGTGTGTAACTCCTTGCTATTTTCCAAAACAGACGCTCAAGCTCAATGTCCTTGTTTGTCTTCTTCCAATTCTCAAGAATGTGTCGAGCACACATCCTATGCTCAGCTTTAGGAAGCTCTTCATGAACCGCATTTAGTATACTCTGTCAAGCAAACAACTTTTTATAAGTATAAATCATTCCCAACAAAATTGAAAAATATATATAATAAGGCTCACCATATGCTTGTCTGAGATTATTGTAAAGTTTGATCCATCTTCAAGCCCCAAATCATTTTTGAAGAGTTGCACAAACCATAGCCAATTAGGATTGTCTTCGACAAGTTTGATCCATCGTCGACCACGGTTTCCGTTTCCAAAGAAGGTCTTCACCATCTTCTCACGAGAGATAGCTTGGTTGCTTCCTTTTTTTTAATTAGGATTTCTGTGTTTCAAAGAGCAAACATGATTCTTTTTTTTAATTATAGTTAACGCTTCTAAACGGAGAATTAACGTTTGATTTTCCTAAATCTAATTTTGCATAAAAGTTAATAGTTCAGGATTAAATCTGCACAACTTATAGTTTGGTAATAAAAATGTTAATTGTAAATACTTCAGGAATTAAAAAGTCATTTTCCCCATCAACTAAGTGATAAGACTACATTTATCTTTATTATCAAAGATAATACTCCATTTAATTCATATTAAAACGTATTAGAATAAATTTGGTTTAAATTTGCAAAAGATTGAAGTTTTTGGCATGTTTGACGTAATCCACGTTATCCACTGTGCTATTATTTTGGATAATGATCAGCTAAATGTTTATTCAGATAATTATCAATTTCTCTTCGACAAGTTTGATTTTAAATTAATAATCAAATCTAACTTGTCTTTAATTCTTTAATTACCGTTTTTAATATGATTCGCTTAAAATTACGTTATAATAATGCGTTTCATAATCCAAACATTTTATGATTTCTGTTATGATGTCATTACTACGTTGTTGGTTATCTTGATAGAAACTGTTCAATGGCTTAATGTATTTGCTCTATCAAACTCTCGTTCTTGGTTATCTAGAATCACAAAGCCTCAATTCCCAATTTTAAACCGTCTTTCTTCCATAAACATTATTCAATTGGGAAAATTAATTGATTAATTGCATTCAACAATTTCGGAATATGTAAGAGCATCTCCAAATGGTATCAAAATACAATTTTGTTATAGATAGCCTATAAAAGTCCACTTAAGATTAAAAGGCTTTTTTAACAAAAAAAAATTAAAAGGCTAAGAAAGCTATAAACATTGGGACAACTGTAGCAGAGTCCAAGGCCCACAAAATTGTGGACGATATAAGCTCACGAATTTATGTCTATTGCCCACTTTCTCTACAAAGTAGCATCAAGAAGGTCTGTGCAATGACCAAGGGACAACAAACCTATTTTCTCACTCCTCAAAAGCCAAACATTTTAATTTTTCAACTTATGTAACAGTGATTTGACACAGAAGTCACAGAACAATGCATCTTCCTTCTTTCAAACTAGTTGAAGGTGATGGCCGTCCATGGCAGATGCAACTAAGGAAACAGAACATGTCTTGCGCCTAACTTGTATACATGAACAAGACCAAAAGCCACCTCAATCACTGGTCACACTCCAACCAATAAAACAGTATTGTCTTTACTTATTTTTTTTTCCAAAAACGAGACTACGTCTCCTCTGTCCTGTTTTGTCTCCCATAGAACAATGCATCTTCTTTCAAACTAGTTGAAGGTGATGACCGTCCATGGCAGATGCAACTAAGGAAACAAAACATGTCTTGCGCCTAACTTCTTATATATGAACAAGACCAAAAGCCACCACAAACACTGGTCACAATCCAACCCATAAACAGTATTGTCTTTACTTAATATTTTTCAAAAAACAAGACCAAGTCTCCTCTATCTCTGATTTGACATCAGTATGTTATCCGGCCACGGTTGATACATTGAGACTGGGATTTTTTTAACATACTTTGTAAATCTCACATTTTTTTTTATTATTTTACTGAGGATAATGTAAAATCATTTTTAATATGTTATCCATTATTTCAGTACTCTACTTCATATACTTTTAACCATAAATGGATATTCATATATAAAAATTACACATTCGTATATACCAAAAATAAAAATGTTACAATTGTAGATTAAAGCAAATTGTAGAGAATCAAGAATCAGAACAATATATGATAACTGCTTGAAATAAAGATTCATGAAAACATAAATCCATGAATCTCAAATCGTTTATACTTCAATTTACACACAAACTCTTAAACCCTCATAAACCCATTTATAAAATCTTTACAAATAATAGAATCGTAGACGGCTAACTGAATAACCAAAAAAAAAAAAAAGCAGAGCAGAGCAAGAAGAAAAAGATAGTAAAATACTAATGAAATCTTTGTCTCTTAGCAAATTCCATTCCAGTAGCAATTCCAGGAACAGAACAGCTTCTGAAGTTGAGCATTGACGTCGCTGTCTTCGTTGAACAACCTTTCAAGACATCATAAGAGTTCGAAACCTGCGGGACCCTGAAACTCTGTTGAAGCGGCGGAGGATTACGCCACCGTGGGAGAGGACCGGCGACAAGAAGTGTCTGAAGCAACGGTCCTGACTCCATCACAGTTTGAAGAAACTTCCCTTTCTCCGGTAATGTTTTGCCTTTTATGATCTCATTCATCACAGCTTCAGCTGGATCAATCTTAACCGGTCTCTGCTGAGAATTATAGACCCGGTTAACGAGTTTCATTTGGTGAACCGGTTCCGGTATAATGTTGAAGTTGGAGAATTCAGGAGAAGAAACCGGTTCGAAGAACGAGTTAACCGGTGAAGAACCGTGCGAGTTTGACTCAGTGATGCTTGAGTTAGTTTTGATTGTGAGGAGTTTTTGTAATTGATCTTTAGCTTCGTCTCTTTCTTGACGAGCGAGTTTGAGAAGATGAAGAAGACTACTCACTTCTTCTTGATGAAGCTTTGATTCTTCATTGGCTTTTGTCTTCACAGCTTCAAGCTCAAAGGAAGTGTATTGAAGCTTTTGTCTTAATTCATCCATACTCTGTAATAAATATCAGAATGTTAAAAAAATATGGTTATTATATGAAAAGAAATAACTAAAAATTAACATTTTACCAAAAAAAAAGGAACTAAAAGTCAGAAATTATTTTTTTTTGTAACTGATAAAAGTCAGAAATTAGTTAATAAAAACGAACCGAACCATTGAAGAAATCAACATCTAGAAAAAGTGAAAAATTATAAAATAAATTGGCTTTTTTCCTAATGATGTGTGATAACAACCTTGTGTTCATGGGGTCAAGATTTCACTCAAAACGTTACTAAATCTAAACCAGACATATATATAATCATAAACGTATATAAACGTCAGGGCTAGAAAATTATTAAATAAAAAGACAAAAAGAAAATAGTATTTTTGAGTTAAATGGCAGAAAAGAACAAGTAGTCACATTTTTGTAGGTGAAATGGATTGGTCTGACAGATTTTCATAGATCTTAGAGTTTTTGTAATGTCGGAAACAACTCAAGTAAAATGTTGGAAAGAAAAATAAAAAGAAGACAAAATACTCAAAACATAAATGTGTATATTCACTAAACAAGACCCTTCAATAAACCAAGAAAAGTTATTGGAATTCAAGTTACATAATAATAATAACAATAATAATAATAATTAGGAGTTTAAAAGCTATAGAACTCTAATTGCTATACATAAAAATGCAAAGAAATGAAAATAATCTTCATGCAAATTATTAAGAGAAACAAGTTTCAAAAAGAAATATTAAGAGAGACAAACCTCTTCTTTAACAAAAAAAAAAAACAGAGAGAAACAAACCTCTTGGTAGAACCAAATAGAACCCAACTCTTCCATTTGTTTTGTCTGTTCTTCTCTAGTTCTTAGAGCGAGAGATAGGAGAGAGAGTAGAGTAGAGAGAGAGAGAGTAAAGAGAGAGGGCGTTGCAGGGGAAATGTTGTGGGTGTTCTTATAGCGGAGAAGAAGAACCCATAGCGAGAGAAGACAAGGAGATATGTCGCTCATGTCATGTCACACGCATTAAAAATTAAAACAAAATTAGTAATAAAAAAAGGAAAATGATTAATTTTGTTTGACTCGAAAACTTGGTAAGATTCCATATTTGTCCTTTCTCTCTCCAAGCAGCACTGAGCTTTCTTTCCTAAAACCTCTCCCACTTTAGCCGGGGACCCTGTCTCTTCCTTAAAATAATTCGCTGTTTCTTACTTTTTACCGTTTTAAATTTTTTTGTTTGTACCTATCTTCTTGTTTTATATAAGTATTTTAAATGGAAAATACCTTAGGATAACATTAGAAAAGTTTTTGTCATAAATATAATTTTAAAAAATTAAAATAATCAAAATGTTTCATAAAATAAATAAACATATACTTTACTTTTAAGATTAACTAATTTAAACTTAGGATTTAGAGTTAAAAAGTAGAATTTGGGAGTGGCATTTAAAACTTAAAAAAGAGAATTTCTAAAAAAAATTCAAAACTTTTATAAAATTTGCAAAAAAGAAAATTTAAAAAAAAAATTAAATCTAAAAACATATAATTGGAAAATATAAAAAAAAATATTTTACTTTTAATTTTTTTATATTTATATTTATATATCTACGGTATAGGAGTTTTTTTATCTTTTTGATGAAACATTTTCTTTCTTGAGAGTTATTGTGTGATAAAAACTTTAAAAATTATATTTGAGAGAATTACTCTTTTTAATTATCTAAACATGCATAACATTTATATGTGTTGCAAAAAAATAATTATACACAACATGTAAACACATAAAACTGCATGAAATATTTTACCTTTTAATACATAGACATTACTCTTTCCGTTCTATAATATAATATGTTTTGCATAAAGCACAAAACTAAAAAAAATCACTTTTTAGATTTAGTGTTATTTGTAGAAAGAATTTAAAATAAAATAACTAATCATAAATAATGCAATAAAACATTATTGGTTAATTGGTTTTCAATAAAATTAAAATATCTTAAAAATATCAAATTTTTTATATTTTTGAACATCAAACTTCTCCAAAATATTTTATATTATGAAACAAAGAGATATTTTTATATTATGGAACAAAGAGAGTATTTATCATGCATGACATTTATACACAACATCCATTACTATTTAACAAAATAAAGAGAAATTTTTATAGAATGTATTTTACCAATATTACAGTTGTAATGATAGTTATAAAAGGTAACTTCCTAAAAGCTGAAATCTTGAGTCTGCAACTTCCATTGTCATTAATTTTTGTTTTATGAGACTACTAAATTAATGCTTCCCCACTTCGTATGACTTTAAAATGTATTTCCATAAACGATTTTTTGTTGATAAAGCATTGTATTTCCATACATTTCAAGAACCATTTAGTATTTACGAGTAACACACCATATTGACGATTTACATGACAGAAGACTGCAATGGAATTTCTAACGGCATGATTTTGTATTTTTGTACAATGATACGCTTAACTTACGCGTTTTTAATGCTCTTTCTAGCGCGTTTTAATGGCCATCATTACCAATCTTAAGCAAACATTATAATTTGGTAAGTATTTAAGTTTTTTTTTTTACGAAATGGTTTTTAATATATAATTTATCTAACACAGATCAAATTGTTAGTCTACATAAGCTGGAATGATATTATTATCCAATTAACTTATCTGTCTTATATTTTTGCTTAAGATTTTGTTATGTATTTAAAATTTCCAGTTTAAAACCAATTGAAATCTCTCATACATTTGTATCTAAAATTTTAATCAATTCTCAAAAAAAAATCAGAGAATTAAGTACTCTGACTTTTTGTTCAAACAAATACCCTGTTTTAATTTGTAATATAAATACTGAATCTGATGATGAATAACTAGTATTAGTTTTTTTCAGTCAAATTAGATAGAATTCCTTTTTTCTTCTTGAACATATAAATTAAGTGACGCATTTGATGTAAACACAGTTGTTAAATAATCTAAAATTCACTCAAAAAAGTACTAAATTTTAAGAACACTAGATTAAATTGCCAGATTATTTTACTGCTACAGTTAAAACTGTATTTTACTTTCTTTTTTTTATAATCCAGGGTTCCCTGTTTCGCGAATCATTCTCTGGATCCGGTCAGACAGCGTTCCATTTCACCCGAGAAGGTATTAACCTGGGCCGAAACCCAGTACCACTAATGGTGACATAGAAAAGGAAATTCGCTTTTGGCTGGCGTCAAACCCGGAAACATAACAATTGGCCTCCAAAGCTCTAACCAGTAGAGCTATCTCATCCATCAATATTTCACTTGACGTTCTAAATTCGTCGAATCAGAAGTATCTAAAGTATTAAAAATTTAATTACTACATCACCGACTCTTAAAACTTGCTTTAGTTACTATAAATTAAAAGTTATGTATTCATCCGCATGGATGCCTCCTAAAATAAATAAATAAATAAACAGAGGGGGCCCTGCCATACAAAAATACTTGATCAGCGGAGGTTGCACGATGCTGACAATCATTGGCTCTACGTGAATTCAAGGATGAACAAACACAAAACGATCGATTATTATATTATAAATGGATAAGAATTGATAATTTTATATATCGAGAGAAAATGTATTATCTTATTTTACAATATTCTGTGAAACCACGAGAGGCTCCTAGATTTCCTTGTGAACTGCCCGAGAAACTGAACTGCATTCAAATATTATGACTTGTTAAATAATTAATTCATCTATAAGTTATATAACTGACCTTTTCATGTAACTTTCAGAAATGAATACCACATGGGTTTCGTCATTCACATGAATTGTTAAATCGAAAAATATTTTCGGCATGACATTTTTGTCAGTTTAACTGATATGCTGCACTAGCAATTTTGCTAAAGCTTTTATTAGGTATTTATAATTAGATTATGTATCTAATTATTTCGTCTTCACCATAATACCATCAAAATAGCAAATCAGACAACACAATTTTGGTAGAAATGTTATACTCCTGTTTATAATTTTGTTAACGTTTTGACTTAGCTACTCGGATAATATATATAGTATATAAAACGCCGAAACCCATGTACAGATTAAAATTATTATAAATGTTAATAATTTCTATTGGAAGAGACAATGAAGAACGTGGGACTGGAAGGAATAAGAATAACGCCAGATACAACCTTTGTTGTCTCGTTGCAGTGAATGTAGGAGTTTTGACATTATATTATTAACTTTTTCCAAATATAATTTGTTGGAAAATTAGTATTTATATACTGAAAATAGGAAATATAGAAAAGTAAACATTAGCTAAATTCGAAAATAATGAACAAAGTCCTTAGATTGCCTAATTCCATTATTTATGAACATGCCATTCTTTAACACTCCCCAACTATTTCCGCGTCTAACTATTTCGTATAAACTCAAACCTTATCTTTTCTCCTCTTTCTATTTTATTATGTTCTTTTTTTTTCTTTTGTCGGCAGCTCTCTGACCTTATTATAAACTTAATACGACTACTTTGCTTTGTAAAAACTTTTTCACTATCTTACCTATGTGATCAATACAGTACTATTTAAGTATCGTCTTTTTTTTTGAAAAAGAAAGTCAAATGAAAAATGATCGTAGTGTTAATCTCATGTTTACATGATACTATAGAAACTCGCCTCAGTTAAGTCGTCCCGACATGTTTAATTATACTACGAGATCTTAACATTAACTACACGAATGTAAGATTTGTATCTTTCACTTCGTGATACTCTATCTATACATCTGAGTTCAGATTAAATTCCAAACCAAAAAGAAATGTACTAATTATTTTAGGAATTAACTTGACATGTCGCAAAGTAATCCTTAAAGATCGCAAATGAGTATTGTGTCAAATAGTCAAAATGCATAATAAAATCTCAAATCTCAACCAATATAACGAAGGATCGGATCTCTATTCTCTAAAAATAAAACGAAAAGAATAAATCATTGCAAACAAGTAAAAACTAAACTATGGTATATGTTTTTATTAGCTTTAAAAATAGCTAGTGATGTCTGTTATAATTTCGAAATTTCATAAAATGTGGCATATATATATATATATATATATATATATATATACTTAAAGTGATATATAGTATGTCCACAAACATATACGCTATTTAAACAGTAGTATATATATATATATATGTTCGTTATTTTGATCCTCAGAGGTAATATATTTATGTTCTTAATTGCATCCTTATGTGTATACTGTACAACACAAAACCATTCGTTTTTTTTCTTTTATTTATACACGTATATAAAATCGTGCATACCAAACTTTCGAACATTCATACAAACAAAAGCTTTCAACCTGAGAGAGATATCACTTTATTTAACATAATTCTGTTTCATGGTTTAAGATTCCACAAAGTGGCATGCTTCATTTGTCAACCTATATACATATATATATATATATATCAGAACCAAGTTAATAAAATTACCGGGAACTGTTAGTTTTACTGATAAAATTTTGTGTTAAAATTAAAGTATAAGGTTCGAGTCTCAATAGTTTTGGAGAGTGAATTTACCAACCGTTTTTTTTTCATAACCTAAAAAGATTATGGCTTTCAGTCTAGAATTTTTAAATTAAAAAAAAAAATTAGTTGTATAATAAGACAACATACTTAAACCGGTCTCTTAATGTAGCCTTGTGAGCTAATTCACACAAAATTAGATAGAAGCTGCTATATATAGTAAATTTTAGTCCTTTTAGTAGAAGTATATATCTCAATCAACACTGGTAACTAAAAAAACACAACCCTTAATACATGA
This sequence comes from Moricandia moricandioides, assembly GCA_905132885.1. Taxonomy (NCBI): domain Eukaryota; kingdom Viridiplantae; phylum Streptophyta; class Magnoliopsida; order Brassicales; family Brassicaceae; genus Moricandia; species Moricandia moricandioides. The sequence continues at coordinate 72,120 of CAJHQQ010000803.1, read as the reverse complement.
GAAAACAAGAATGAACTGATAAATTAAAAATCCAAATTTATGTTTGTATGCATTATGCATACACGCGGCGTAAACATGGATGGGAAACGACAAGCCACTAAATTTGATAAGCATGTGATCAGAGATAAGACCGGCGGATTATAAAACTAGTTGTTGTCTTTTGTCTTCCATTGGATTCAATGTATTGGGTTGCTTCACTTACCTAAACATTTTATTTAATTAATTAGTGATAATTATTTAATCTACTTTTCTTAAACGCCCGGCTATGCCTAAGACAAAAAACTATTTTGGCTTTTTCGCCAACAACAGTAACATCTTTCTGACGGCATCAATTAGTTAACTATATAATTAGTATAATTCCTCAATATCTAGATAACCATTTATTTGACACATGAAGCTCTATTAATATACAAGATCTATACTCGAAATTAGGTAAAATCCTCAAGATCTAGATAAGAAGTTCTTTAAACATATTTTATTAACTAGTACATAGTTAACATGAAAGCCTTACTTCACAATAAACACAAATGACACTACGAATTGTTGTTTTCTGTTTCAAATATGCAAGAGATTATTGTTGTCGTATCTAAAAGTCCATAACTTACATTGAACCATATAAGAATAGCAGAAATGGGTTTTCTTATGAAACTTTTCACATTTAATATAATATAATAATTATATTTTGTAAATATTTAAAAATGTGGTTAAGCCATAGACAATACTATGATGTATAAAGTATTTATATAAGAGGCATAAAACTATATAAAGCATAATAACAATGTGTTTTACAAACAGAAATACTAATATAAGTTACATTACTTCCGCTTATGAATTTATTATTGGTAAACTTTGGAACTACACATGGAACCATAAACTGAAGATAACAGGAAGCTGGTCTATTTTGGTTAAGTGGTTACAAATGTTATTTACAAAACAGTGTACAAGCTGTTAGATAACAAATTATACGATCACACCTTTCTTCATAATCATGATTTGTTAGGACTGTACGTGGCGCTCTCATGTGTGCTTGTTTTGAAATAGTGTTGTTGGAGATTCTCTGGCTGAGATCTAAAATTGTTCGCATCAAATAACTCGCATCTGTTCATCAGTTTACTTGACATTCTTGCGATTGATCATTGTGTTTCTACTGTGGCCTCGCCATCAAATAGAATTGCCTGTTCTGTCTATGCGCAAAACAGTTAGAATATTTTAGGATAATATCCATGACTAATATTTGTTTAACATGATTATACCAAATAAAACGAGCAGCTTGAATCCCTTGTTGGAAAAAAAAAACACGTGACTTTTACGTGTAACTTAAGCTTCCTCTTTATAAACTACTTCCTGAGTTCTGATTACTGCTGAAAACAAAATTATTGTTACTTTGTTTTATTAACTTGGGGTATCCCGACCTTTAAACCTAGACTAATTTGCAAAAGAGGTGCAGTCACGCATATTGATACTTTCTCTTTTTTCGGGTTTTCAAATGGACCGAAACTCATTTTCCGTATAACCACAAAATGAAGTATAATGAAATTTTTTTGAATCCGAATTGCTTAGTTTCCGAGAATTTGTTTACCATTAGACCACTACCTTGTGGTTAATTGTTGTTACTTAACTAAACGACATAAGACTATATTTTACACCTTGTCAAACTATTCGTTAGTAGTTAGTACTGTTTCTCTAAAAGATTAGTAGGCTTTCAGTCCAGATATCCCTGTCATTAAAAAAAACACTTCATTTTTTTCACGAATAGTTTTCCTTAATGAGCTCAAACGGAAGAAAATAACATTTGTCGTTATTTAACCGGGGTTGTTTTTACTCTCTTTTACCTGGTTGTTGCGTTGTGATTACGAGATAGAAAAGACGTTTGACTTGACACTAATGTTTTTTGGTTTGTTTTTTTAATTAAAAACAAAATTTGATGATGATACTCAAAAGACTCATCGATGTCAGTGGACCTAGATGAGCTCAAGATTTGGAATCCTCATAAACTCTTCAATCGCAAAGACAAACAACTTTGGGTTGGCGTTTCCAATCATAATGATCTTATTCACTCCTTTTACTAGTAAGAGCAGTTCAATGTGTATAAACCTTAATAGGTCAGAATAATTACTTATATAAGGACCAACCAATTTTGTGTATTTGGTTCAATTTTGACAACGTTTGTCTTTCTATAGCTCCATATGGATGGAACGGAACCGTTGTGGGCATGGAGGGCCACCTTTGACACCAATAAGACTAGTGAGTTACAAGTGAAATTTTTGCGAGATAAACCCATTTTCCATTTGCAGTCAAGAAAGAAGTCTTATCATTTGATTTGGCACTCGCCTTATAACTCTCTGAATTTGAGCTCTATTTCTCTCTGCTCTTCTAATTATTTTTAAACCTTAGTTCTTTCAGACCTCTTCTATCTGTCAATTCTATAACTTTCAATCTTGGCTACATTTGATCGTAGAACAATTTCAGTTTGCAATAAAAGTTTTACATTACAGTTTGCAATAAAATTTTCCATTACAATAAAAAATAAAGTACTCCCTATGTTTAATTTTTTTTTTGAGTTTTCACATATATTAAGAAAACATATTAAATTAATGCATTATTTTGTAACTAACTATTTCCACAATTTTAGTTAATCAAAATTCAATACAAACAACTAATTTTTTGAAGTTTACAATTTAACATTATTATCTATTAAAATGCATTGAAATTGTAAGAAATATATATTTTTTTAAAATATTTTTTTTAAAACATGGATCATTTTGAAATGGATGGAGTTAATTACTATTATATACTTATATATTAGTGTTGTTTGTTTAGGTGCTAAATGGTTTGTCTTCGAAGTTGTATCCAATAAATTGTCGGTTTGTGGTTTTAACGTTTTTATTCTTTAAACTGCTGGTTTTGTCTATAGAGTTGTATTACAGATGATAAAAAAAGTTCAAACAAAGACAATATGCTTATATGCTGTTGACAAAAAGAAAAAGCGAGAGATGATAGATTAGTATTTTAAAATATATTTTCATATGTAATGGTGTAATATGAACTTTGAGGTAGATAATCCTGTTTTTGTTCAACGACGTAGATAATCCTAAGAACGATATGTTCTATCTTAAAATATAAATAAATCTGTGCGATATAAAAATAAATTAACCATGATGTTTTTGTATATTGGTCAAAATAAATTATTTTGTTTGTCGTTGCCTTTTTGTATTTGAGTTATCATTTATTTCTTCAAAAATTAAACCACTCCGATATGAAATCATATATGATATCATATTTACTTCAAGGAAAGTGCATATGAAACAACGAATACATTTCATAATTTGTTTGCGCACATTTTTTTTACCAAGAAAAAGTTAAGTAACCATATTTATGCCAAGAATAAAAATCAAATCATTCATTTCAAGAAAAGAGTATAAACAATGGATACCTTACAAGGTATTTGTCGGTATGGTTTGTTTGGTTAGTCTTTAGACTACCTAGGGATTTGTACTTGGAAATGATTAGTGCTGGTTAAAAGTTGAGGTAAAAACAATTAGGATATCAATCATTTGCACCGCACTATAACATATACATATGTGCCCACATATAGATACGTCCATTTAACCTATTTAAGACAAAATCATTGATGATGGTAAGTTAAAAACTTAGGATTCTATCTCGCCAACACAACCGCAATATCTAGCAAACAATTATTCATAGTTTCTTGATATCTAACACTGGATATCCATATTTCACCCTCAACTAATCTCAAGGGTAAACGATTTGTGCGCAAAATATTTCTCATAAGTACAATAATGATGAATTTTGCCGATAGTCTTAATGAATATATAAGAGATATGAATCAGTTTACATGTCGACAATGGATTTTGAGTTGAAAATACATCTAATTTAATAACAAGTTTACGCTTTTGTTCGGAAACCAAGAACATTGGGCCATCATGCACTTGTCAGATAACCAAGTGGTCCAGTTCCCATCTTTCATAGTTATTTCAGCACTTGCCAATATCCATTACAAACATACACCATAACATTACATCTCGGAATGATCTATATAAAAACAAATCTGCCAATAGTCTATTTGTTACCAGAACAAGGTTTTTGGAACAACCAAAAATTAATGGCATTTTCTGCTGAAGTTGATGCTTTATGAAAAAGGTTAAAGTATGTTTTCACTTTTTAAAGTTCATAAAAGGTAAGGAAAATGTATACCTTTAGGCTTTATGAAAAGTAAATGATAATCATATACAAATATGAGGATTGTCCTTTATGGAATAATAAACAAAAAAAAGCGGTCAAGTATTTTATAATTAGTTTTTAAAAGCATGCATCCATACGTTACTGTGAAATAAAATAATTATAAGAAAAATGTATAGGTAGTAGCTGATAAATTTGATAGGCTCATGAATAATTACTTGAATAGCGGTAAAACTGGTGACATATAAGCATCATGACTACAACTCTCTTTTTCAAAAAGTAAAATCGGCTCCGAGAAAATAATGTTCTTACGATGGGATTATAGCAGTTTTGGTCCACTGATATATATATAACATCAGGCTAGAAAACTTGATATCGCTCTCTGAAAGAGGCACCATTGCTAAATATCTGACATTGGTTAGGACTCGGACAAAAAGAATGCTTTATAAAGTCACAGGGACACATCCACTCTTAAATGTTTGGTGGATTTTATTTGACTTGGTATACGATAGTGTTGCTTAGAGTGACATAAAATCACTGTGTATTTCCAAAAGGAATCGTATTAAAATACGCATAAGAATGCCACAGGCCGGACAAGACAGAAATAAGATTACGACTTTCATTTATTTTTTGCGAAGGGAGTGCGAGTGGTTTAGCTCCACTATATGACAACTAAGAAAATTAAAACTCCTATTACTAGTAGTATATAAAGAATGTGTATGGTTGTATTTATTACATGGATGGCTTTTTTTTTCCTACTAACATTACTTGGTTTAGTTGTGGACCTATGAAGTAATATCATAGTATTTTATCCTTGGACATGCAACGTTCTACTTTGAGCATGACAACAGTGCTAGAGTACTGAGTTGTCATTTTGGTGTTGTCTAGCGGTATGTTAAACATCTCACATTGGTTAAATGTAGAAACTTACTTGTAGCATAGCACCTTTTGCTCAAAAAAAAAAGAGTCCCATAGCACCTTAAACCCTCCAATTGCTCCCTTGCACCAGCCATACCTATTAAATCATAACAAGTCTGAAACCAAGGTCATGAAATCTTGTAGAGTTTTGAAGAAAGTACAGGCTCCCCCCCCCCCCCCAATACACACACCAGAATACAAAGGTCAAGCTTTTTCAATTCAGGCTTTTGTTTTTATTGGCACATATAAAGGTCAGACCCACCAAACTAGTTTCTGACCACAGAATCAACATTTTTAGTTCTAAAAATAAATTAATGTTGACCTATAACGAAGGTACAAAGAAAATATAATTTATGTATCGTATGACTAGTGCAATCATATATACTGTTTATTTTTAATCACTTTTAGATAACTAAATTAAGTTATCAATTTACTAAAGAGAAATACTCTTTAATAGTCTGAAAGTTTTTGTTAATAGTTCACAAAGAGAAAATGACAAAATAGTTTTCATTAAAAGGATTAAAAATGCATACTCTTTGAGTTAACTAGTCTAGAATTGGGTTTTTGTTTTTGTGGGGTGGAGTTTAGGGTTTAGGAATTATGATTTAGGAATTTAAAATAATAAAAATTTAAATATATATATATATATATATTAAATATTATTTAAATTAAATGTATCATTCACTAAGCGTAGCTTAATCTTTTTGCTACCCTTAGTATTTAAGCTTATTTTAGACATTTTTTCATTGTATGCTATTTTGGTCATAAAAATTTGTTTTATGATGTTTTAGAAGATTAGCCCTTTATTAAAATTATATAACTAAATTAAGTAATAATTTATTAAAATCTTCTACATGATAGAAGTTATTAATTTTGTAGAATTATATTGTGTTGTAATTTTGAAAAATCAGAAACTGTAAATTCCACATTATAACCCTAGGTTTATTGGGTTGGACAGAAAATTCAGTAACTTAGTTTGAAGACCGCCCATGAGCTGAAGGAAAGACAAAAAAAAGTTTCTGAAATAGTAATGTAGTGGCCTAGTGTGAATGTTAAATCGCCTGGTGATTTTTTTTTTTGAAACACCAATCGCCTGGTGACTAAAAGTGATAATTATTAATGGTATTGGTTGCCATAATAACGAACTGAAAGTGAATAAATTGGGAAAAAGTCATATGTTGTAATGATGTTAGTGAGTGATATTTCAGTTATGTTCATCATTGGTAAGGGTTAGGAGGTTAAAACGACCAAACATATATCAAAAGATTAGGAAAAAGAATTGCTTTTTTGTAGGAAAAAGGGGGCTTATATGATTTTGTCTTTCAAGTTAGTTATGAGACAGTCTGACCTTTATTTATCATTATTTAGATATAGTGATTCTTTCACATGCATCATATATAATTTTATATACCTAAATTTGGATTTAATTTTGGGTTTTAAACTTTTTGGTTTGTGAAATAATAAATATTGAATATTATTACTGATTTTTATAATTTATGTGGTTCTAGATTAGATTCAGTTTTAGTACATGTCAAGTTTTATTGCTCGTAGAGAAAACTTTAGGGGAGTTAATTAAAGATATAAATTTATTTTGTATTTTTTCAAATTGATTTGGTTTTGGTTTCTCTAAATATAAAACTTTTAATCAGTTTATTTATAATATAAATTAGCTTTTTTGGGTTTAACTAGTAATACTAGTGATAAAGATTAAGTTTAATCTTCAATATCCATGTATTATATGAGGTGTCAAACCAACCAAAACTATTTTAAACACAAAGAATACAAGACATAACTTAATTTAAGTGCAATCAAAGAACGATTAAACAATATATCAAGTAACAAGACTAAAGTCTAATTCAACAAGAACCAAACAAGATGGTAATCAAAATCTTTCAACAATATGCAAAAAAAAGAATCTGTGAGCATTAGACATTTGAGTTAAGGTGAATAAGATCCAAGCTAATATGGCAAACTATCAATCAACACAATTTCTTAAGTCTAGAACACAAATTTATCAATCAACAAGACTCCTCCCAGGAAAGAGAAGTTTGGGTTCATAAGGAGGAATGAATGAAGCTTCTTTTGAGGAACCAATTGTTTCATTCTTGTCTACACTTTTCTTTTACTTTTCTTTGCCAACATTTCTTTTTCCTCTCGCTTCCATTATCTTTTCAATGATCTCTTCTTTGGTTTTCTCATCAACAATGACCACATCATCATCTTGATTGATGACCACCTTTTCATCTTGTTTCTCATTATCCTTAATGAGAACTAGTAAAAGTAACTCTCTACCATCCAAATGTGATTGAGTGCATTGTTTCTTTAGAGTTATGCTCTCATGGAAGTGATCCCATTAGGCATTTGAAGTTTAAATTCATAGAGGTAAACTGATTTTCCAAGGCCTTGAAGTTGGATGAAATGTTGGAGAACTTGGTGTTGAGATCATTATTTATTTTTATTTCTTTTAACAATACGCTTTCTTATTTTTTATTTCTGTTTTATAGCATCACCAAAAAGTCACAACTAGATGACAAATATTTTGAGTGTGAGGTTATACATAGATAAAGTCGCAGCTAGAAATGTATGAAAGCCAAAGCAGTCACTAGCTATAAAGATAGATAAAGCTAGAAATGTATGGAATCAGATCTCTCTTTCTCCAGAATCTCCCTCCGCGTCTTCCTCCATGAATATAGACCACAAACCAAAATTTCTCAAACAAGAACACAACCAAACCTCAAGTTAAAACGTAAAGATGACTGCTTTTTTACATAGAAACCAATGCAAAAATCCAAAGTTAGGACAGACAACTAAACCAAATAAATATAGGTTATAGCTTGGATATAGTTGTAAATGAGAAGAATTTGGCCCACGTCTAATGTTAAAAAGCCCATACCTCTAGGGTTTTTTCAAAGTAGTTTATATATATATATATGAGATTGTGCATCAGCTCTTGTAACTATCGAGAGTTTCCAATTAGAGCATCTCTCCTCTTTAAACATTGATGAATTTATAAATCTTTTATAACTTTTGAAGGCAATCTAATGCTTCTTCCTTTCTTTACTTTCATTGCTAATAAAGCTCGTTACAAGCTATTTCATTTTTCAAATCTCTTGCTCTGAAACTTCCTTCAATAGTCTTCACAAAAAACAAAACATGTACTCACCTTCCTCCACGGACACCCTTGACAAACCTATCATTCCGTCTAAGAAGACTTGAGTACTCTTTCTCAGCTTAGCCTGACACCACAATATACTCATTTGACTCAAGCAGAATATATTGGATGATCAAAAAGTGTTTCAGCCTGACACCGCAATATACCACAATTTTTTTATTCCCTGGCACTCTCTTCAGCTCAGCGCGTCAGAGTGAATGAAAAGATCAAACCTTGGGATAACTACATTATTACAAAACAGTCATTGTCAGTTCACCAACATTGATAACAACTAAAGACAACAGAAATAAAAGCAGTATTGAAACTCCTATTTTGTCTGTAATCAGAACCGTTCTTATGATCAGTATTGTAATTAGCAAACTTTTCTTCATCTTTTCTCCCTAGCGTCAAACTCTTTCCTGGAAAAAATATATATTCTTTTAAGTAACCATACAAAAAAATAATAGAAAAAAACATAATGAAATGAAAAGGAGACCGTACATGACATTGTTTTATGCCCATTAAGATCATTTTGGTTTCATGTCCAACTCGTGACCCGCAAATACCAGCTTTTGATTCATAACATTTTGTGCATCCTCTTCTGTAGGGAACTTCAACTGAGGCATTCTCACACTATTAACTTGAAAGGAAACACACATACATATATCACATTCTTGCATAACCAACTAAACTAGCTATTATTTATTTTTCCAATTAAAAAATTATAAAACAGTTATAGATCAATGGACAGAGGATTTACCTTTCCACACTTACTGAGAAAGTCTTGCACGTCCTCCCTTTAACATCGTACGAAAATAGTGAAGCAACTACTATTCTAGCATTAAGTTGTTCAATCAAATCTTCTAGCTTCAACAGTTTTGGTACTCCTACCAACTTTATACTCCGTGTAAGAAAAACCAAAAACAATAAACTGTAAAAGATTTTTCTCAAAATTGAGATGTAACAATGTTCGTGAATTAAGAATATAAATGACATGTCTCAATGTAGCAAAATAATCATCAAGACATTATAGCTTAGAATCTCAAGCGATAACAATCAACATAAATTGGTTTCTTGCACCATGCGCAGCGATAATAAATTTAAAATAATATATATTTAAAAGCATTTATGTTTATTTTTTAAAATTCTTTAGGTTTTCATTATAAACATAAATAATTTTTTATAAGTTATATTTCTTTTGGCTTATTGTTTTCCATTTTTTTATATTTCGTTAAATTTAAATTAGAAGAATAAATTTTATTTACTTTCTATTGTATTTATCATTATATATATTTTAATATATATAGATATATGAATGTATAAATTTTAGTTTTTTATTGTAGTCAAAATATATTAAAATAATAATTTAATTTGTTAATAACTTAATAAAATATAAATTATATTTACATTTAAATGATAGAAAGTAATCTATTAATTAACTCAATCAACCGACTATAAGTCTTCAACAAACATATTTTAAGGTGACCATATACGAAGAAATTTATTGATTATGGTAATTTTATTTTTTTATACCAACTAACGAATTAAAATCATAATTTAAACACTTAATTTACAAATATATTCATAAATAATTTTGAAAAATAAAAATATTTATATATTTTTATTTTTCAATTCTAAGAAAATGTGAAAATATATATTTATAAGTATTTTTTAGTTTAAAATTTTTGGTGATACATATAAGTTATGGTTATATTTCAATTATTTTACCAAAAATGTAAAATTTCATAAATGTAAATTGACATGTCATTATAAGAATTAAGACATGTCATTATTTTCACTAAGTCATGTCATATTTTCCGAATAAAAATAAATATGGTAATAACACAGAAGCAAAATGCAAATAATCACTTCTCAGAATTGGCCAGAGATCAGCGACGAGTGGATCCACAATCAGCTTGAGCGAATTGCAAAAGGTAGGTATTATTTTATGAAGCTTCTTGTATTTTCAGTTGACTGGGCTACTAATATTCCTTGCTCAATAGATCGCGGCAAACAAAGAAAAAATAGCCATTGAAGCCGAGATGGGAAAGGTCAAGAGAAAGCTCCTCAGCTACGCCGATTTGTTCGGTGAAGGCCTAGTGGATACATCCTAGAATCCAATGCAGATTGTTGATAACATGGAGTTGACTCAAAGTGAGCCAGTCCAGCTCTTTCTAGCACCCATTGTTGAATATGAAACAGTGTATATTATAAAAGCATGATTTCGGTTGAAGGTTTAGGAGAATTCTCCGTATCGAGATGGGAACTCAGTGAATGAACAAAAAATAGGTTCTATTTATTATAATTGAACTCGGTAAAGGCTGCCTACGTACACTTTGAATATGGATCAAGCAAAATCGTAATTCATTACAAATTAATGATAAGTGGAAAGATGTTTAAGAGAGTTATCGGCTTTGTGTAGAAAGTTGTCAAGATGCTTATAGATGTATATTTTCGCCAAAAAGTAAATAAAATGTATGTTATTTGATTTTTTTAAAAATACATATATGTTTTTGCACAATCCTATAAATTATGTATAAATTGAATATATCACGATATATTGAACATGAAATGTCGTTTTCTATTTTGAAAACCCATGGAAAGAATTTTTCATTGGAGATGCTCTTAGAATTTGTACGACAAACAAATGTTGTAATTTCAAATCTGTAATGTTCAACTTTTTCTGTGAGGGCGACGTGGATCATTGACTTTTGGAAAAGATATTTATTGTTAATCTGTATTATACTGTTTTATTCAATCTTTTGTTTCTTCTATTCTTTTCCGAACATATATGAACACTTCAGTTCATGCACTCCAACGTACTTGTCTTGTACGGAATTTTAGTTGAAAACTATTTTTTCACAGTTCTTATTTTTGTATTGAATTTGAGGTATCCGTATTTATGAAGGGGTCAGAATAATGTTCAAATGAAGGTGCAATCCATGCCTTTTTCAGATATGTAAATGGACTAAAAGCATAGATTTATATTCATGTAAATGTTTAAAAACAATGTGATTTAGTTTCACGCAACATTTAGAATCTGATACGTGTTGATTTCTCAAGTCGTCTTTTTACCACTAGACTACAAAATCCATAATCATAGTTACTATTTTAACAATAATTTTTTGACTAAAAACTATTTCCCACCCTCTATTTTTACGAGATCAGGTTTTAATAGATGTCAAACCCGTGTGATCCATGCCAAAAAGAGTTTGTGTCAAATTAAAGGACTGAAGAAAAACTGAACCAAACACACTAAGTCAAATATAAAACTTAATTGGAAATTGAACTATATTTTGTAGTTAATATTTTTGCGAACTAATCACCTAATTGATACTATAAGCTATATTTGCTGGGGAATAAAAAAGAGAATTACTGAATTTCCTGAAACAAACAAAAATGAGAATTGAATTGGAATGATCGATTTGGAGTTGGAACCAAAGAAATGAAGAGTAGTTGAAAATCAAATAAGGAAAAGAAGTTTGGTATGAGCGGCAGAAAATCAAAAGTAAGACATAGTTTCGTAATTAGAGTTTAGTAAATTAAATAAGGAAAGCATCTGCTACGTTTCAGTGAAAAGGAAAGAAGAGCAAAACATGAAAAATAAAAACAGAAAAAAACTTCAAGTCAACAATTAGTCATTGCCTAATTGTGTAAAATACTTCTAACAATAAAAGGCTTACCTGGTGTAAGGAATTCGAGAGTAGTACGTTAATTGGATTTTTATTTGCTTTCGGAAAATGTATAGAAAAAAATTGTGTAGAATCATGAGTGGTTGTAAGAAATTCCAAGCTTGTATTAAAAAATCTTGGTCTCGAAGTTAGGTATTTTAATGATAAACTTAGATGCTGGTTATGTTGGATATAACGTGCCATGTATATTTTTCAGAATATAAGGAAGTGAGCTGTGCACAAAAAAAAAGAGAGGAACTGAGCCACTAATTCTAAATAACTTGGTCCTCCAATTCCTAAGCGAAGTATTTGGACAATCAAAGCATGCGATATACATCACACGAGACTAAATATATGTAGATAAGAAGAAAATTAATTAATAAAGTATGTTATTACTGGTAGGTGAATTTTGGGAAGATAAATGATCTGAGTTTGAAGTAATCCAACGAGACTAAATATATGTGATCACACAGATATAAAGTATATTTTGTATCTACTTTGAATACTCGAAAGATGATCTGTGGAATGACCTCCCTTTAAAGAATCAGTTTGGATGATATCCCAAATTAATAAAATAAAATAAAAGTAAAAGTATGTTATTGTTAAAGTATTATAAATAAAAGAATAAATGTAAAAGTATTGTATAGAAAGTTGGAGTCAAACATGGACTATCTGTTTTTTTTCTTTTAATTGGTAAAAATGTTAAGATTCATTACCAATTTTCAGTTTTTTACAGAAATACATAGATGACTAGAAGCGGAAGACATAATGAAACTAAATACAAACTCAAACTTAGCTTAAAGGGGCTAATCAACAAGCATAACAGCTAACAAGCAAAGGAAACATCAAAATCAGAAAAAACACTTGCCACAAAATCGAGTCCGCAGTGAAAGTGAGAGCTGAACCCGATAGAGTTTGGCGTGCCCGATGATCAGTTCTTAAGAACATCTTTTTGTAGCTACGGGAAGAACATTTGGGATTGGGATGGCATCATGGCTCTGCTCCACCACAAAGACGTCAATGGACTCCAAAATATTTTGCTTCGGTACACCTTTCAAACTACTCTATATCAGATATGCGAGAGAGGAACAATTGTCGCCATGGTGAAATTGCAACTCCTTGGACACGACAAGCTCACATAATCGACAAAAATGTCAAAAACAGAATCTCTTCTCTCTGTGAGAAACATCACAAAAAGTGTGAAGATGGACTCTGGCTATGGTTTGCCACTCGGCAACAAACACCTTGAGCACCAAGAAAGCGAGTTAGGTCGTTTTGATCATTCAATAAGTAGGTTTTGATTTCAGTCTTAGCAAGTTAGAACTCAAACACTTTGTATAAAACTTTTTTCAAATTAATTTAACATTCAATTAAAAAAAACGAGTTAGGTCGTTTTGATTTCATTCAATAAGTAGGTTTTGATTTCATTCAATAAGTAGGTTTTGATTTCGATCTTAGCAAGTTAGAACTCAAACACTTTGTACAAAACGTTTTTCAAATTAATTTAACATTCAATTTAAAAGAAAAAAAAAGAAAGAGAGTTAGGTCGTTTTGATTTCATTCAATAAGTAGGTTTTGGTTTTGATTTTGATCTTAGCAAATTAGAACTCAAACATTTTGTACAAAACGTTTTTTCGAATTAATTTAACATTCAATTTTAAAAAAAATGTTATTATTAAAGTTTTCGATATATAAACTTAAGAGTATGAACTCAGAAAGTAATAGTTTGTAGTCGTTAGGAAATAAATTCCACACCTAAAAATATCGAAGATAACACGCAACCTAATTTTCATGGGTGATGATATTGAATGAAAACAACAAAACGAAAACAAAAGGTGGAAAATGAGAATCTGAAATGCACGCGCCCTGAAGATGAGAGTGGAGTAAACGAGAACTAAGGCATGATTAGTAAAACACTCTAGAGCGTCTGACTCACGACTATTTTTCCGGTCGTTGTTTGGTTTGGTATGCGATGACGTTCCCCTGACTCATCGCAACTTGCCGTACCAAAAGTCTTGCCGTACTTTCACTTTTTAATTTACCAAAGTACCCATTTTCTTAATTTGTTATTTAAATCTATATGGCATCATACGATTTTATTATAATGTATTAGATTAGATCTACAGATTACTTGTTGACGAACAAAACTAGCTTTATGTTGATAAGTAGATTATGGATGATAATGATGTTATGTTGTGATTAACGTTGTTGTATTACCTAATACACTTGTTGGTATCAAAATCAGTATTTTTAATTTCTAAGAGGATATAGTATCAAATATGAAGTCATATTCTGCTGTATTTTTACCATGATGTGATTTTTTAGCAGTGAACTTTAGACCAATCAATTGGATTTTTTGTTTTCATAAATTTTTTACTTAAAATGAGTTGGCAATAACTTGGTTTTCTTATATGTTATGTTGATTATTTTCTAATTATATATATGACGTTGACATTCCTAAGGCCATCTTTAACCCGGGTTTCTTAAGATATGGTTCTTAATTTTTTTGACCTTTTTTTTTTTTTAACATTTTTCCGGATAAGAGACGTCTCTTATGTCTCTTATTTAAGAGACGGTTCTTAAGTTTTCTTAGTTAAAATTAAGAAACGGTCTCTTAAGAAAATAAGAACCTCTTGTTAAGAGATCTGCATTAATCATGCTCTAACAATCTTACTTTTCAGAATATATATAATCTTCTATATGTTAATATTAAAATATTTCATTTCAGTTAAGTTGTGTTAGCTAGTTCTTTGCATGATGGGTTGAGCTTTTTTTGTTTTAATTACTCGTTTAGGCCTTTAGTTAAAAACATAAATTCAGCATCTAGTGTATGATATAAATGAAATCATAAACTTAACACTGCACTAACTCATGGCTTTATAAACTTAAAACTGCACTAAATCATACTCCCTTTGTTTCATAAAGATAAAAAAATTTGATGTTTTCACACATATTAAAAAAACATTAAATCACTATAATAAATGTATTATTTTCTGTAATTTTTAATTTTTAATAACTTTTAACCAATAGTAACGCAATAAAGTCAATTAATTTTTTTTTAAGTTTACAAAATTTTCATAGAAAACATAAAAAATCTATTTTTGTAAAACATATTTTTTTCTAAAATATTTATCTTACTGAAACGGATGGAGTATTTGGTAAATATGAATCGATTTGTTATTCATTTCGATTCGATCCAAAAAATTCAGATATCTATAAATTTTCACAGCAAATCAAATATTAAAAAATAAATATCTATAAAAGAAATAAATCACAAATAATAAAATTTTAAAAGGTGAATATCTGTTCCACTTCAACATATATATATATAAATACATGATTATATATGATTAAACATAGAATTTTAAATATAAAATTTTATGTAATTATTATTTTAGCATAAAATTTAATAAATCTCATTCCCATTTTTTTATAAAATATTAAATCAAGAAAATAAAATCATTATAACGTTGTATCATATTTTGTTGATTTATTTTTGTTAAATAAATCATATGTATAAGTATTCGTAAATATCCGTGAATATTTCGGATATCTGAAAAACTAGATACCTATATTTTTTCGAACCAAAGAAAATTAAAAATTAGATATTCGTAAACACGCATATAATAAATACCAAAAAAAATTGTTAATATTTACTTTGTGGCCACCCCTACATCTAATCGATTGAACCTACTTTGTACTATCATTGATTTTTTATATAAAAGTTACTCAAGTATTCTTTTTGTCAACAAGTATTATTTTTGCTATTTTAATATAAAATAACACAAAACTATTATTGAACGTGGAGGGTCAACAAGATGATGTTTGTTCAGCAAGAGGAAAGGGTAAAACTAGAATTTCAACAAACCATATACAAAAAGTCAATGCAAAAAGCCAAGCTAAGTTTTCGCTTATATAAATAAGAATCATAAATCCATCATTCAACAAAAGTCTTCGTTTCAATTTTTCATTTCTCAACCGAATCACACAAAAAAGGAGATTTGTTTAGAGAAATCATCAAAAAAAAACAAATGGAAAAGGAAAGAGAGATGGAGATGATCAACAAGATGGCAAGCTGCTTGATTTTTCTGTCAAAGGCTCACCAACACGAGACCAAAAGCCGCGTTTTCGCGTGCAAGACATGCAACAAGGAGTTCTCGTCGTTCCAAGCCTTGGGAGGACACCGAGCAAGCCACCGCAGATCGGCCGCGCTTGAAGGCCACGCACCTTCTTCTCCCAAGAGAGTCAAACCGGTGAAACACGAGTGTCCCATATGCGGTGCCGTGTTCGCCGTAGGGCAAGCCTTGGGTGGCCACATGAGGAAGCATCGAGGAGGAGGAGGAGCTAGCCGGAGTTTAGCACCAGCTTCGGTGACGATGAAAAAAACCGGCGGCGGTAACGCAAAGAGGGTTTTGTGTTTGGATTTGAACTTAACGCCGGTAGAGAATGAAGATTTGAAGTTGGAGCTTGGGAGGTTAATTTTTTAAATTATCAAATTTCTTCTTCTTTTGTGCGTATACTTGTGTAGAGTAAGGTTGTTTTCTTTTATTTTAGGACTCCGATAATTTTTGTATGAAGAACTTTATGGTACCGTTATGTATAGTTACATACATATACAGGTCTATTTTAGTAATAATCTTTTCGTTGAATACGTGGCATCTCATGATTACGTAAATATGAAAACATGTTAGAGCATGATTATTGCTGAATTTTAAAGTGAAGTTCTTAGTAGAATATAAAAAATTATTTTTAATTAAAACTTAAAACAGTTTCTTATATTCCGTTAAGAACCGCATTCTAAGAACTCCGTAATAATCATGCTCTTATGGTGTTAAAAGTTGCATCTAGGTTTAGATTGTTAGTTAATAATGAATTAGTTTTACTGTTTTATTGGTAATAATGCTTCCACTAGAACTATATGTTCAATTGGTATTTGGTAGTGTAAATTAATCTTGAACTGAAAGCCTAGATGTCCTCGACTACTCTTCGGAGTATGTGAACGCTATCTAATTTTGTCGTTTAAGACATCCATAGTGATTATAACCACTAATGGAATAACTAGAATCCTAGTCTCTAACCTCTTTTTTTTTTTTTTGGAACGCTCCTAGTATTCCATCACTAAATTAATCAAAAATATTTGTCTACAAATAGGAGTACATCTTGGTTTTGTTATTTATCTACAAATAGAACATCTTGGTTTTGTTATGTCTAAATACAGGACATGTTTTTTTTTTTAACTTAGTACTCGTCATGCAAATCTCACTTACCAAAAGCTAAAAGAATTTTTTTTTATAAAGAAAAGTAACATACTAGAAATTGCAAGAGTTTTTCGTTGTCGCGTTGTTTTTATGGTTTAAAGAAAATACTGATTAGTATTTCAAAAGTTATGTCATTGTCATGGAGAATCAACGTATCTACACAAAATAAATCTCAACTGAAATGCGTCGATCGATGGTGATAATCATTTATGTAGAACGAAAGATATGATAAATAATAAGCAAGTATTTTTGTAGTTAAGTAGTCATAGTCATGTGGATATCAGCGATTGATTTTTGCTTGATGTATTATCTATTTATCTTTTTATATAGCCACTGCATAATCCCTAGAACGGTTGCATATATATATATATATATATATATATCAGTTATGAGGATGATAATATATATGTGACGAGATTCATGATTGGACCTACTAAGAAAATATTTTAGAAGTGTAGCACTTTCTTATGTCTAACAGTAACATTGGTATTTGGTAATCTAATTTTTAAAAGAAATTTTCAATTTAAATACGCAACAGTGCAAACAAACAAAAAAGATTCTGCATCATATTCTTAATGTTGGATAAACTGCATCATATTCTTAATGTTGTGCCATAAAATAATAGAACGATTTAATCCTCTAACAGAGCCACAAAGTACAACGACCATACAAATTCTTAATAAGAGAATAATATATCCTAAAATGAATTTCTCGTAACGCCCTAAGAAGAAAAAGACTTGTACAGTTTGTCAAGATAAGACCTGTTAGAAAGTTTCGCAAATAAACGATAACGAGATATAACTATAATTTGTTGAGCAAATTGTACTCTAATATATACTTTTAAAATAGTAACAGATTTTCAGAACTATCGTTTTCACCTTAGTCTCTATGAAACAATAATGGGTTCATGTGTCAACTAAATTAATGGTTGGAAACAAATATCACCATTTTTGAAATTATCTGCACTTTGACAATCGTCTCTCTTTGTTTCAATATTTCTTTTTTTTCGGGGAAACATATAATTTGATTTGATCCAACCCATAGAATTAGTGCTAGGGTTGGCCTTATGAATATGTAAAGGCCATAAGTCCAAAAAAGTATGGACCATTAATAAAATATTAGAAAACTTATAAAATAGTTTGTAAAATAAACTATTTACATTCGTCATATTTAAGTAACTTTTTGTGGCCACCACCAGTATATTACAAAAATTATTGTAGATATATTTTGAGCCGGAAGCTCAAGTTTCTAATGGTTGATGCCATAACCGGAATCAGTGTATGAATTTAGCTATATGATATTATATGATTCGATTTGTTATTATGAATTTCGGAATTTTCGTGGTGAAGGTGATAGATAGTAGTTTATGTCATTAGTTTCCCCCAACTAAATTATTAATCATACAAAGAATCAAGCGTGTAAGAACAACTACTTGTTACGTCATGTAGTAATCGATACAAATCAAATATATAGTTGATGTGCATTTGGGTTGACTTTAGAATCAACGGGTGATACACAATTAAATAATTGTTATGTTAAGCGGTCTTATATGGTTTAAGATGAACAATCGTCTACGCATGTTGTGGTCGAGTTTTGGCAGCAACTGGAACAATTTGGATTTCGAAAACGATGTTTTAAGCGAAAATCAAGGCCTATTGAGACAGTTATAACATAACATTTTGAACACTAAAGCTCTGATTGGTTACCAATTCAGAGTAAAATGGAATTAAAATTTTTACTCAATACCACCATTTTGAAAGCAAAAAATGTTATCACATGTTTTATGCTTTTTAGTGTTAAAACTTCCAATACATACAAGTAATGAGAAAGTGTATTCCATTATGGTGGCCTCATGCATCTTCTACTCTCATTTCTGTTACGCTGAACAACTTATCAATCAGAAAGCCATAATGGAGTGCTATTGCCTATTGTACAGAGTAAACTTTATTTTTTTTCTTGGATCCTATAGTTGCAACCAGGCCTGACCCATCATGCCACGACGTAAAAATGATTATGCCTATCCACATCTAAACTTAGTAACCGTAAAGCAATAGTAGCAGAATTAATTAGTGTTCACAATCATTTTAAAACTAAAATCTTTTAAATCTACCTAACCCAATATATAAAAAGGATTAAGGGTGAGTGTTTAAGCTGTCTGCATCATCCAAGCCAATCAAATACTTCTCATTTGCCATGTCATTTGATTCTTTAGTCAAATTTACACGAGTCTTTCCTATAGAATGTTAATATTTTGTGTAAGTCCATCAGCCCAACTGTAGGAGGCGAATTACATTCCTTACAGGCCCGCGAAATAGCCAATTTGGCCTGTTAAAATTGGATCGCTAAGTTCGGCTCGCGGCTAAAGGCATTCAGCTCAGCTATAGATTACTTTTAGCCGATTAAGACGACTCGCGGTCAACTCATTGGAACGACCAAGGACGTTCGTTGAAGGTGTATTTCGTCGGCCTTTCCATTCGGCTCAATGAGAGAAGACCCATTAAGACGAACCGACCTAGGGTATCCAGCCGAGGATATAAAGAGGAAGGTCAAGGAGAACGAGAAGGGGATCCTTTTTTGGGGTACACGAGACTTGACAACTAGAGTTAGGGTTTTATTTCTTTCGCATTCTGTCAATTTGTATTCTCCCGGCGAGCTTTCCGAGCACCGACTACTTTCTTTCCCGTGTATTTCCTCTTTTGATACTAACAAACATATTCCCGATCTAAAAAACAACTTATAATAGACCCACCCACGAGTTTTATCTTTCTTAAACAAACTCGGTTCAAACACCAACTTTTCTTCTTCACGACCGTCAATGTTTCGCCTCTTCCACTTCTTCATCGTCGTTGCCGATTGATTTATGCAAATCTCCATTTCTTATCCACTCTCAATCATTCAATCATTTCCTAACTCCTATCTTGATGAGTGATGATATCTTTTCATCTCCCTTTGTTTCTTTTCCTATATAAACTCTTTTGTAGAAGATTACATTGGTTCCTCAAATATTTCAAACCTGAGGCAAGTCTCATGTTGCCCTATATTTCAATGACAACTCACCAAGCCATGGGATTCGAAATTAAGCTTCCGTCTAATTCAAAGGCCTCCAGCCGCTTCATGTCTCTCCTTTTACACGATGAAACCCTAACCTTCAATGCCTTTCTAAATCTCAGGTGTAACTACTGTCTTCCATTACCATGCTTCATCAAAGCGTCTTCATAACTGTAACAAAGGAAAGTCATTCAGCTTCTTCAGTACCCATCCTCTCTCACTATATATTTCAGAGGCATGTCCCTCTAGACCTAGACGTTGAAAAAAATCCGACGAGTCACTGCAAACATAATCCTTCACGATAATTGCGGCTACTCTCCTTTTCAATGACGTTCTTCTCAGAAGCCAAGATGAATTTTAGTTCCATCCATGAAAGACACACTGCAAAAATAGGCCTTCTAATTTGTCTTGAGAAGCCATCAAAGAACAAGTACAAAAACACTTCTAATTTTATGCTTGATCTTTTACTTTTACGGTAAAACCGTAACATTTATGTCGCAGCGGTACAAAATGGATAACTCACATCTTATGACTCTTTCTCTTTTTTACTAGCTACAGCTGATCAAATAATGAAAATCCACGAAGATTATTAGGGTATTGGTGTGCCTATTTGGAGATTCAATTCTACTAGCCTAATCTGATGTAGCAGATGCCTCACTCTTCCATGCTTTGCTTGCTCAACTAAAAACAATTCAAAGAGTAATAACCCCAGAGAAAGTTAGTTTGTTTTTGTTACTTATTATTCTAAGAATCTAACCTATGATGAAACCTTATTAATTGCCAAACCAAAACAGCAAAAGGGAACAACAATACAAAATCAAAAATTTACCAAATACAAAAGTAATCCAATAATTTACAATAAAGTTATAAAATTCATTTACGATGTCTAGAATATACATGAATAAACAAGTAAACTTTCAAAATTTATTTAAATTTGGAAAAACTGTAAGTTTATTGACATTAACTGAACAGATTTTTTGAGAATATTTTTTGAGTAGTCTATTCACAATGATTTTCCAAGAAACATTGTTAACTGACCCGCCAAATGAGAGACTCAATGCCAAAAACGCAATTCTCTACATAACTTTCCGCTTTGGCCAGTTGGGGGATTAGAGAACGCATGGCTATTGTTAGAAGAATCATCAATGAGCATACAAGAAACTTGATCCTCGTTGATACTTCGACCCTTTTAATTTAAAGAAGGAAACAATACCTTCTTCTCTTAAATATTAGAATATTAGTTTAACAGAATCTTTTACCAAAAAAAAAGCAGTCTGCTAAATACCGATTATTTTTATTATTATGTTCTTTAACATTTTTCATCTGGGAACCAAGATAACAAGTGTTGCATTTTGTTTTCACATCATTTTTACATTTACTTCATTTTCCACCTATTTTTACCAATCACAACGGAAATAATAAATAGTGCACAAAAAAAAGAAAGCGGTGATCCACGTCAGCAATCCGAGAAGAAGAAACACTTATCAAAAACGTCCCTTCACAGCCGTTGATTTAGATACCCTAATATCATCCATCCAACGAACAACCTTATCCCACATCACCAATCCTCGTGAACTATTTCTAACCAATAGAAAACGTTTGTTCTTCCTTCTTAACATCTCCAGACCCTTCACAGATCTCATCCTCATCCCAAAACCTAAATCTCTCACTACCCTCTCTTCACAATGGCACCAAAGGCAGGAAAGAAGCCAGCAGAGAAGAAACCCGCCGCCGCCGCCGAGAAGCCAGCGGAGGAGGTAGCCGAGAAAGCCCCGGCGGAGAAGAAACCAAAGGCCGGGAAGAAGCTTCCCAAAGAAGCCGGAGCCATCGACAAGAAGAAGAAGAGGAACAAGAAGAGCATAGAGACGTACAAGATCTACATCTTCAAGGTGCTGAAACAAGTTCACCCAGACATAGGGATCTCGAGCAAGGCCATGGGGATCATGAACAGCTTCATCAACGACATCTTCGAGAAGCTCGCTCAAGAGGCCTCGAAGCTCGCTAGGTACAACAAGAAGCCGACGATTACTTCTCGCGAGATCCAGACTGCTGTTAGGCTTGTTCTGCCTGGTGAGCTTGCTAAGCATGCGGTGTCTGAAGGGACAAAGGCTGTCACTAAGTTTACTAGCTCTTGAATCGTGGTTGGTTCGTGTCTAGGGTTTGTGCTTTTGGGTTTATGATTTGGTTTGTAATTGTGGAAGAACATGTGGTTTCTTTTAAAAGTAGAATCTTTAATATCTTGTATTCGTAGTTTAAATCTCGCTCTTTGTTCTAATAAGTTATTCAACAAGGGTTAATTTGATTGAGGGTAACTGAATGATAATTTTGATTGTACCAACATCTTCAAATAGAAACTAGAATACATTAGTTTTGTGGTGGACATCTCTGTCTTTCGTTTATTAGAACTCTCACACTACAACTGTAATCAAACACCGCAACCTTATCAGTCGTGATTTCTACGTCTATCTAATGTTGACATTAAATTTATTAAATAATTTATGTTGGAGAATAATACAAAAGGGTCCTTAGCTCAGTGGTAGAGCAATTGACTGCAGATCAATAGGTCACCGGTTCGAATCCGGTAGGGCCCTTATTTTTTTCTATCGCTAAAAATGCCACATTTGGAAGTTGAAACTTCCCGGTTAGATTTGGCGCCTAAACTAAACATCTGAAAAACGAAATGTGTGGATTTTCTTATACAATTATTTAGCTAAGAATAACATTATAATTTAATCTGAGCACAACTTCACAATGATAATGTTTTGTAATGACTGTCACTAATGAACTGAAACGATTCATAACAGTACTTTGATTAACTCATAAGAGAAACTTCATTACAGAACTGCCCAAACCCTAACTACAAACGAAGACTTCAATTTCTTGAACGCAAGACTTATTCAAAATCGAAACGAAAAGGCGAATTTAACCACCGAATCCATAGAGAGTGCGTCCTTGCCTCTTCAAAGCATAAACAACATCCATCGCCGTCACCGTCTTCCTCCTCGCGTGCTCAGTGTACGTCACGGCGTCTCTGATGACATTCTCGAGAAAGATCTTCAACACTCCTCTGGTCTCTTCGTAGATCAAACCGCTGATTCGCTTCACGCCTCCTCTACGAGCGAGTCTCCTAATCGCAGGCTTCGTGATTCCTTGGATGTTGTCTCTTAGAACTTTCCTGTGTCTCTTTGCTCCTCCTTTTCCCAATCCCTTTCCTCCTTTTCCCCTTCCTGACATTTTTTTTCCTGGTGAAATTAGATGACCTGAGTTTAAGATTCAGATGGTGAGTTATAAAGAAGAAGAAGACTATCTCAGTAAATAAATCGTAGCCGTTCAAATTTATTTTTTAATTGTACGGTTACGGATGGCGATCCGAGAGAATGTATAAGAAAGAATATACATCGTTGATTAATAATGAATCGACGGTTGTGAACTGCTTCTTAGGTAAAATCAAGGATTGTTGCGTTTCATTTGTTGGACCATGTAACTGGACCAAGTTAACCGGGCCGGTTGTGGATGTGTTTAGTATCCGGAGTGAAGCGATGTCGTTTTCAATTGATTGTCAAGAAGTTGACATCAAAGCTCTTGTAGTCTTGTGCAACATCTTCTTTACATGTTTGTGTAACAAACAATTTTTTTTACAAGGATAATTTATAGAAACGACCCATCATATATAGTATATACTGTTTGTTTGATAAATATATATATTAACTAATCAAAATACAATAAACAGCCTATTTGCAGTACTTTTAATTCTTAATTTGTAAAAAATAATGGCAATCTATAAAAATATTTTTTTGCAATAATATTTTTTTCATCAATGGTTTAGAAATATTAAAAATATTTAAATGTATTAAATGTACGGAATTTGAACTCCTAATATCACTTTGTTGATATTAATCGCTTCTATTCTCAGATCCCTTAGCTTATCCTTATGATTCATTTTTGTTCATGACTCGTGAATTTTGTGAAAAATTCACGGCCGCACCACTATATCTAGGGTGGATCCATGATCCACAACATCCATTATGAAATATTAGAAAACATTTCCGATGTGGTTTAAAAGATCATAACTATTTACTATTTTTTTCCATAGTTAAATAAACCTAGAAATTACAAAAAGGTATACAAGAAAAGTATATAGCTATGAGCTAAACATAAAAAAAAACATATTTCTACCTTCCGCTATCTCTCCAAAAGACCGCATAGAAACTCTCATCTATCTTTTTCTTCATTCTTCGCTTTTCCCTCTACGAGTCTCTTATTTCTATTGTAACTTTAAGACTCCACATTGCTAGTGACTGCTCTTGCTGATAGTACCTTAGATTACATTTAAAACTGTGTTCTTGATTGATCTGTAACTCTTTAAACCGTAATATTCGAGAACCAAAACTCGGATTTAATGTGTTTCCAATGAGAAAAATAGTATGAAATTTCCCAGTTTTCACAAGATCAATGTCAGTATGCAGAAACCATCTCATTGATCACATTCTCATTATAAAAATCAAAGTAATAACATCACACACTCGAAAATGTTCCTAGTCAGGACATCCTTATTCCCAGCAAAACTCAAAAAAATATGAATAATAAAAACACACAATTCAAAGAAATTTAAAAACACATTTTTCACTTCTCAAAAAAAAAACTTCACTTCTTGAGCACACCAAGCCTGAGACGAAAATCTTGTTCCATAAGAGGAAGCCCTTCACGGAGCTTCACCTTTGGTTCCCAACCAAGAACTTCTTTAGCTTTGCTTATGTCTGGTTTTCTCTGTCTCGGATCATCTGGTGTATTCTCCACCATCTTTATCTCCACGTCCGGTTTTATTAGCTGCGCATCAATCTCAATTCTCAGCTTATTCACCTTTACCTAAAAAAAAATGAAATAACAAATGCTAACCTCTTTAACTGTCTCAGCTAGTTCAACCATCGTGAATTCCCCTGGATTGCCTATATTGATTGGTCCAGTTTGGTCTCCTTCCATCAGACGCATTAGACCATCCACCTACCAATTCCAAAACCAAAGTTGTGAACTATGTATCATCTTAACTTATACAGAATGTTCATACATACATACCATGTCTGAAACATAACAGAAACTGCGGGTTTGTGTTCCCGGTTTCTGAACAGTTAGTGCTTCTCCCCTGCAAAGATTAGTCTAGGATAGTAAGATTCTACTCAAACTTTACCCCGTTATAAAATAAAAAAAGACAAATTCAAGAACTTGATTATTTACCTGAGAGCCTGAGCAATGAAGTTGCTCACGACACGACCATCATCAATGTTCATACGAGGACCATATGTGTTGAATATTCTCGCTATGCGTATTTCTACAATAATAATTAATAATAACTAATTAGCTAACAAATTTAATCAAAAGTATTCAAAGAAATGGAAAATGATGGATTAAATTACCAATCCCATGTTGCCTATGGTAATCAAACATCAGAGTCTCAGCGACACGTTTTCCTTCATCGTAACAGCTTCTAACACCTGCATCATAACATAATAGTCCATTTAAGTTAGTTAATTACTACTAGCTAAGAGATTATTAAAGCTGTAATCACTTACCGATGGGGTTAACATTTCCCCAATAGCTCTCGGTTTGAGGATGAACAAGAGGATCACCGTAGACTTCTGATGTGGAAGTAAGCAAAATTCTTGCTCCAACTCGCTTAGCTAGTCCCAACATGTTAAGTGTGCCAATCACATTCGTTTTTATCGTCTGTCATTAAAACCACAAAAAAGTCATTTTTATAAATCAAAAACACTAATCAAGTTTTGACTAATGAGATTTAACAAACCTTAACAGGGTTGTATTTGTAGAAAATTGGAGATGCAGGACATGCTAAATGGTAGATTTGGTCAACCTCGACCATGAGAGGTTCGGTCACATCTGAAAAAATAAGTTAGTTAATGGATTGTTTTTTTTTGGAGTAATTAAGGTGATTAAGAGGAAGATAATACCATGACGAATGAGTTCAAATCTTGGATGACCAATCCATTTCTTGAGATTATCTTTTGATCCTGTGAAGTAATTATCAGCGACAATTACTTCATTATTTTCATTTTGCATCAATCTATCAACCAAATGTGAACCGATGAATCCAGCTCCTCCTGTCACCAAGATCCTCATGTTTGACTGCAATTTGCAAAATCATCCAAACAAATTCAGTTTCAACTATCAAATCCATTTAGTTGAGCTTGAAGATCTAAATACAAAACGAGTATCAACTTATGACTTTTGACTTAATCACACATTTTACTAAAATAGTACACATTATACTAAAAACTTTAGTGCAATTTAAAAATTAATTGTTTTTTTAGAGATTTGAAAGAATATTTTGAGTGAATAAACCTGCAAAAACTTGGAATTACGCAGAGGAGAAGGCATCGGTGGTGGCTTCGTGGTCGTTCCATTCGTTGCCATCTATGCAAATTAGAAAAACATAATCACAGAACATACACATGCATATTTACATACACAATCACAAGCATTAGAGAATTAATTAAACCTGATGATTAGCAGTTAGGAGCTTGATGAAACGAACACTGTACACAAATACTCTTCTGATATTGATGATGGTACTACAAGATCAATATAAAATCTATATTTATAAGCATATTTACATTTTAAAAAAATCATTTAAAACATGAAGATGAGTCCCACAAGATTTGTTATCTACGCTAAAAAAACATGAAAAAAAGAGAAAATTCCCTACCAGAAAAGTGAGAGGAATAATCCAATCAACTGGATTTCACCAAACCCAAATTTTCGTTTGGTTCACCAAACGTCGCTTACAAATTAAGTTTTAATAAAAAAATTATTATATCAAGAATGAACAAGATAGATCAAAAGGAAAATAAAGACTCAAAGAGTTTTGACTTTTCACCATTTAAACAAAGGGAGACCGCAATAAGGTGTGGGTTTAAGGGTTAGAACATCATTAGTGATGAGTTTTTGACACAATTTCTTAAGAAAATAACTAATAAAATAAGAAAAATGATGAAAGAGAATGTCACAATAGTCAAAATCGTTTTCTTATAAAGAAATATAGTGGACAGCTGCATTTTTTATATTTAAATTTAATTGTTAAGTAAATATATATGTAAATAATAATATAAACACGTTAAGAGACTGTGAGAGATTTACCATTAATGATGCTACTAAATTTCGAGATCTGCGAGGCGTTTAAACAAAGCATAATTATTAATTATATATTGATGGATGTTAACATGAGTTATGCGCCGTAGGAATCGAACCATTGTTGTTGCACTAAACGAATTTACCTATGCCACCTTTTCCTAAAAAAATATTCGCAATTCATCGAGAATAAGTCTTTTGTTTTTCGATACCACAGCATTTTAGGGGTTTAATTTAGTCGAAACAAGCCTGATGTTACCATATTATAGCTTCATTATACATAGGAGACATTAGGCCTCAGTATTTTTACTCTAACCCGAAGTCCCAAATTAACCCAAACTGAAAAACTAAAACCACATCAAAACCATTATCCAGACGAAACTTAAGAGTAGTTTAGGGTACAAATCAATTTTAAACGTAGTATAGAAATGAAAAATCAAATTTTCATTTCTATAACTTTAAGATTAGCAAAAATTAAAAAATATGTTTTAAAAAAATTACTTCATTAACGATTAAAACTATCTTAATAGAAACATCTTCTTTAAGATATTTTTCCAAAGCGTCACGATATGCACTTTGAAACATCTATTAGGAATTTATCAAATGTAAACAAAATGAAAAAAAAAAATCTACAAAATAAAGGGCATGATTTTCTTATGTGTAAATAAGAATCTTACAAATAAGAAAATTTTAGCTAGGATTATGAGTTTATAATTAGTGTAAAAAAACATTAAAAATGAAGAGGTTTTAGAAATAGGAGATTGTATGATTCTCAAAATGTAGAATCTTTATTAGTTAACTAACTAAATTAGTTTTAGTAATAGTAACTAACGTATATATTTAATTCAAAATATCAAAATCTAAAAAAAAGGAAATTGCTTCAATCATCCTAGCTAAAAAAGGATATATTTGACTGATAATATTCTAAGCAATTTATTTAACAAAATGTGGAATTGAAAAATATAAAACAAAGTATAAAATTGGAAATTATATAAAAGTAAATTTGTTTTTTTTTTATTTTCATTAATAATAAAAATAAAAAAAAAAGCAAAAAACTGAAACTTTTATTGGTAATAATGGCATTGACAGATAAAATTTTAATTTCATTATGGGAATCAATGTAATAAATCGTCGGAATTAATTTGAATGAGACATATAGAAAACTAACTTTGCAAATAATGTTTTATAGAGATATTTTTCACTTAAAAGGGTTTACAGGCCCACGAATAATGTAATTGGCCCAGGATGTACAGTGATAAATTTTCTGTTTTCTTTAGTCTTGCACAATTGGCATTGTCAATGGTTTAACAACAATTAATCTCACTTTGAAATCTTTTTATATGATAAGAGAAAGGCTTTACATTCCCACAAATACTGAAAATTGGCCCAAGATACACATACAAAAATAAACTCTTCGTATAATTGGTATTGTTTTTGGTATAGACACACAACCTTATTAACAAAAAGAGAAAACAAAAAGGCAAACAACAACAAAAAAGCCAACGTTCTCTTCTTGCAGACGCCATTTGAGAGATCAATGGGAATTTACATTTATTTGTACAAAGAACGTATTTTGCAAGAGATCTCATGCAAATTAACGTGGCTTGAAGGATTCTCCGACTGCACAACCTCTTTAACCATCTCCTCAATCTCTCTTGCCTCTTTACTCATTTTCTCCACACAAAACCCTAATGCACTCAAACTTAACACAACCTCACTCTTGTCCACTTTAGCCTCTTCTCCTCTGTCCTCCACAAGGAGCATACCATCCACAACTCCTCTGCAATGCTGGAGATACGTATTTATAATCTTTTCCGGCTCGCTCTCGGGACTTGAGAAACTAGGGTTTGGTGTCTTCCCCAACTCAATGTCCCATGAACCCTTGTCGTTCTTTACAAGCGCCTTTTCAAGAGCGTCCAGTGACTTGAGAAGAGTGATTTCCTCGAATGATTTAGCTAAAACACCTATGCTTTGTGTTAGACTCTTGAGATCTTTGTACACGTCGCCAAGAATCTCCTTGCATTGCGGTGATTTTCCTTTTCCTTGTTCTCCAAGAAACCCTATCGCGTGACCGCTGAACTGCAACAGATCAGCCATTCTACACAATGATTTGAACAGCTTTTCGTAGGAAGAAGTGTTAAAAGGCGAGAACCAGAAGCTTGGCTCTGCTTGTGCTTCTTCCGTACACTTCTTGAGCTCGTTCAGATGACTTCTCAGCTTCTTTTGACTCTCCATTATCTCAGCTTTAGATCCAAACAAGCTTGCACACTCGTACAAAGCATGGAAGCTTCTAGAGAGCTCAAGTTTCGCCAAATTAGCGGCTCGCGTGGGCTGCAAGATAAGCTCAACCATGATGGAACAAGACAACCCGATAAAAGTCTCGACGATCCTGTCGATAGCGAACTCACTTGGCTGTCCGAAATTCTTCCTTCCAAGAATCAAAACGGCTCCTATCGCCGCGGAGATCCCACCGGCTTGTCCGTACATACGGCTCATGCTCAAGAAGCTAGAGAAGATAAACCATGGAAGCAAAGAAAGAAACCTAACCGTCAAAAACCTTTGAAAGACAAAACAACCCATCACTCCGTACACGGTCCCTATCACTGTCCCTTGTGCCTTCACATTAGCCACTTTAAACGTCGCCTCTCTTGCCGCCGCGAAGCTGATCGCTACAGGTAAACCAGCCCAATACCCGTTTGGCTTACTATACAATGACCCTAGAAAAATCGCTAAACCTAATGAAAGTGATAACTTCATCGCCGGCATGACTTTCTTGGTGTCCAAGTCACTAATCCAAGACCTACTCTTGGACTTGACTGAGCCCTTGTTCTCCTCCGGTTTAGCCATTGAGATGGTTTCGAGGAGCCTGAGGCAGAACAAGAAGAAGTAAAAAGGTAAATCTTGAGATGTTTTTGGGGTTTCTTGAAGTGTTTGGAGGCACTCATCGGGTTTCTCGAGATGGGTTTCTGGAGTAACCGAAGGTTGGGGGATGTTGTTGACTCGTTTGATTGAGTGAAGCACACGTTCTTGCATGTTCTTGAGACCATCTTTTACTTCTCCCACAAGTAAACTCGAAGGTATAGGAGACTTGCTTGCTAATACCATTTCCATTCCTCTCAGAGCGATCTCCATGCTTTGAAGCTTCTCTCCTTTGTTATCAGTCACGTTTTGGCATCTCCATATCTTAATTGGAAGCCTCTCCCAGTTCATGCTTGGCTATATATATATATATATTTGAACATTCAAATATTAGATACTATTCACCTACATTTTATACCAAATTTATTTATGAGAAAATTAAAATATGAGAATTAAATTAGTTTACTTGGTAGCGTTTGATTGTTTGATAAAGCTTGGAGGAATTACGAGACAACTCTCGAGCCTGTGAGACAGAAGCCGTTGCTGATGTGGCGTCCTCGGCGCAAAAAGCTTTCATGTACAGCTTCACTCTCGTTGTTACATTTTGACCAATCTTTTTGCAGCTTTGTTTCACCTGCCCATATGTATATTTAAAGTAAATTATTTTGGTAAATATCAGAGAGATACCATTACCCGTGGGTTAATTCAGTACTATTCACAAAGAAGTACTATTTTAGCAATTCCAATGAGAGTTTCTCGTTCTCGAATTCTCAAAATATATATATGTGTATGTACATATATTTTTTTAATATTTAGTTTTAAAATTCTTAATTTTATGAAAAATTCAGTCTAAAAGTTCTTTACATAAATATTTTGGGTTGATTTTTTTCTAAAATTAAAATTCTACAATTAAATATTAATATATATATATATATATATATATATATATATATTTTTTGAGAACCCGTAGTTAAAATCTTCCATCGAAAGTTTTCAAGATGGTGAAAACAAGTTAATTTTTCACGCACTATATTGTTAACTAATATAATAAAAAGGCATTCATATTTGTCTGTGATGCGACACAGCTTGTGCGCAATATTGGGAAGAATTAAGGACAACTTTAGGCGGTGGTTTATGCGACATAAGAAAGATATAAAATATAGCGGTACGGAATAAAGGTAGGAACACACTTTAAAAACCAACGTCAACATGTTTGTTTTGTGACTGTATAACCAAAATCCACTTACTAATCTATTATTCACACTGATTTTACTTTCTTCTTTTGTTTCATCAACTTGATTCGAACACGTACGTACAGATCTATACAGTATTTTAACTCTTACAAATTATTTTCTTTCCGTTGAATCAATCCGCCCGTTACTTTCAATCTTGGAAAATTATGTAACATTTTTTTCATAACTTGGAGTATTAAGCGGACCGAACCCCAACCGATTGGGATTTGTCCACCTGCTGCATTAGGCGGTGGCAGTACATGCACGATATTAAATTTTACATTTAGATTTCTGTTCTTTATTTATATATTGTTTACTTTACGTTTTGGTTGTATTTTTCATCTATTACCAACATATTATAAAGCTTTAAACTATCGATGCCATAGTTTTAATACAGACGTATAAAGTTAAATCTTTGCATTTAATAGGCAAGGCCGGTCCTAAAATTTAGAGGACTTAAAACGATTTTTAAGGCATTCAACTAATTTTTTTAATGAATTTGGAGACTTAAAATTTTTTTGAAGACCTATTTATATATAAATTTCTTTAAAAAATTTGGGGGTTCAAAATTAATATTTCATCCGGCTTAGCCAGTGCCGGCCCTGTTTATACATTTATATAAAGTTCGACTATATATTTTTATGTGTATGTTATGAGAGAGAGAGAAATAGCTGGTACCTCGCAAGTAGCCAAACGAGGAAGTGGAAGGAGAAGTGCAAGAACACAAGCTATAACACCAAGCGCGGTGCTAGCTGCGACTCTAAGTGGGTGCATGACTGGCTCAGTCTCAGCTCCATTTATATAACCAATAACATAAATAAGAACAATCTGGCCAAGCGCGATCCGCTTAGCCACCACATGTGTCAAACCATTTGGTAGCACCACCACGAACGCTGCTAAAGCCGCGGCTAAAGCAGTAGTTCCGGCCGTGAGACGAGCCGGTCCTATAAGTCTTAGAGCAATGATAGCCGGTGCAACGCTCTGACATGTGGCGTAAAGCGCTAGCCAGCAGCCACGTAGTGTGTCGCCGAGCGTGGCGTCGGTGATGATGAGAATGACCGTGACGTAAGAAAACGCCGGGAATGCCACATAACGGAGGATCCACTCGGGTCCGTAGAGTGTAGCCGCACCAACGATTGTGCAAGCTAGAGCTGTACGGAACGCTGAGGCTAGGCACGTGCGCCACATGGCTCGGCATCTCTCAGTCATTTGCATTCTTTATAGAGGCCAAGACAAATTCCAAGGAAAGAAAAGCTTAGGCTTGGGAGCTAGTTCGTTGTTGTTTGGTAACAATCTAATGAGTTGAGGTGTAACAAAAAGAAATTAGGAGAATATGGAAAATTTAGAGAGAAGTGTGTGACGATGAAGGGGCTTATAAAGATTTGATGAGTGGGTCAGTGCTCTCTTTAGGGGACGTGGAAGTACACCAAATGCGTTCCACGTGAGAAAAATTTATGATAACTCAAACTTTATATTTTTAATCGATTAATTTCATTTGATATGATAGTGGCCATATATTATTATTAATCATATTTTGTACCTATTAATGTGTTCTTTGTCTTTACCGATCTATACGGATCGAAAAAGAGGAACTGGATATTATAGTATTTGACAGAAAGCTGTTTTAAATCACGTTTTCAACAAAAAGTAGTTTTATTTGTTCTCGTATCTAATGAGAATTGAGAGTCTTAAATTTTAGAATACAATAATCTGATTTATGGATGCATAAACCAGTACAGGCATGGCCCTTTGGGTTTATAAGATGAGCTAGATGATCAAATCTTAAGTTGTCTAAAGAGTTAGTGGTAGGAAAAACGACTATGCGTAAAGAAGGTAAGAAATAGCTGTTGTAGAGAATGATGGTGCACTAAAAATTATAATGATTATAACTAATGATTTTTTTGAATGATATACTACATAACATAATTTTAGGCAATTTTTAAAAGTAATACCAATCCTTTTTTTTGATAAAAATATTTTTGTGAGAAACAATTAAAATATGACAGAAGGTATAGACTCTACTACAATCTTCACGTCCGTTTCTACAACGGGTTCTCGTCCTCTAACCCTAATCTATTAATCTTGAATTTATTGGCTTGGTTCTCGAGGTCTTTCTACTAGAGACTTCAGGCCAGACTCTTCTACCATCACGATTTTATATTCGCACAAGGTAAAAATCTATTTACATCAACAACTTATGCATATGTTCTATGGCTTAAATTCAAGTAGTAACATAATAATTGAATAAACCACATAGTAGTGGTTTAGTGATTTTTACTTAATGAAAATTGTCCTCTTGATTCAGATTCTGAATTAATTTTTTTATATTGCAAAATTACTAACTCTTTATGTGGATAGGTGGCATGAATCTTTAACTCTAGCTTAAAACAACCAAATTTGCCTATCACCAATAATAAATCTCTAAGGGATTAGTCGGTTGGATCTCGATCCGTCGGACACCTTTGATTAATCAAAAAAACATAATACTTGGTTAAAATTATACACAAACTCATGCAAAATTCATCTGTGCACCCATTGTTTTTTTCAGTTTGCCCCTTAATTTCCTGAATTTATGATTTTGTCTTTCTATTTTTATATATCATCAAAATATACCCCCATTAATAATATGTTCTAGCTTCACCCCTGACACTAATACAAGTCACGAAACTATATTCCAAACACTAATTTATATGATTAATATACAATAAATATTCTTTTTGCTGTTTTGACCGCCTTCGCTCTCTAGTTTGCCGTACCATCAACGGTTAACCATAAACCATATATATTTTTGTTGATCTAACAACGGGTAAGCATATATATATCCTTATATATAGCATGCTATTTTTACAGCATGTCACAATCTTTTTTTTGAAGTAGATAAGAAAGCTAAATTTAACTGTAGTTAATTTCTGTACTTTTTTGTCAGTTAGTTTCTTTCTATACAAATACTGAGAAATCTTATTCACATAAAAATACCAAGAATCATTAATAAGAAAATTAGTTAGGTTTGCAACAAATTATTCTCGAACGGTGAAAATGATTTAAGAACTAAAAAATGACCTATTTTTACAATTTACGTAGAAGATATTAGAAGATTCAAGCTAGTTTTACTACTTTCTAGTTCACACATGTACCCATGATTCAAAACACAAAAAGATATATTCTTACACGAGGTGCACGCAGTCAATATTTTTATTTTGTTTACATAGATTCATAGTCTCAAGTCTGATTAAAAGATTTTTAATAAAGTCTACTTATTATATTGTGATATCATGTGAATTTAGCTTGTTTTAGTTTCTCATTCTTGCATATTTTGATCATTTATATTAGCATTTAGGTATTTCTAGGTTCCATTTGCATGCATATGTCTTTGTTAGGTGTTTGGAGATCCTTAAGGTGTTTTGGAGGTGTTTAGAGCCATTTTGGGTTAAAAGAAGTGAAAATTGAGCTTTGGGAGCAAATTTAGCCAAAAATGAGAGTTATAAGTGCTGGAGTGGGTTGCTGGAGTGGGTCAGTGCACAAGGTGTGAGCCAGAACGGCCATCCAGAGCGGGTCACTGCACCAGGTGTGATCCAGAGCGGGCATCCAGAGCGGGTCACTGCACCCGCTGTGAGCTGGAGCGGGTTGCTGGAGCGGGTCATTGCACCCGCTCGGCAGTTTCTGCAGTGTTCAAATAGCTGGAGCGGGTATCCAGAGCGGGTAGGCGCACCCGCTGTGAGCCAGAGCGGGTTGCTGGAGCGGGTCACTGCACCCGCTCCAGCAGTTTTATTTTGGCCGAATTTTTATGTTTATTGGACCCTTTCAGGCTTGTTGACTGGGCCCACTAGGCTTTTAGGAGTCATATAAATACTTTTTAGACCTAATCTTAAAGGGAATCTTGTTTTTCTCTCTAAACCATTGCTTTTTGGGAATAAAGCTTGAATCTTATTTAGTTTAATCTTTCTTTCTTGAGTTGTTTGAGTTTATTTAAAAATCTTAACATGATTAGTCTTGAATCTATCATGGGTTTAAGCTTAATTATGAATATTAGTGAGTAGACTCTTTTTGGATTCATGGGTTAGGGTGATTAGAGTGATTAAGTGAAGATATAGGGTATTTAATGTTAGGTTTATATGTTTCCTTGCTTATTGAGTGTGTTCAATGCTAGATTAGTCTTGATCTCTCTAATCTTGATCTCTAGACATTTTATGCACCACAAGTGTTTGTTAAAATGTCTGAACCAACTTGATATTGCTCTAGCATGAATAGCCAAAGACATTTGATGTTAGGATTTTTAGATAGTTATTAGACTTGATTTAAATGCATGTTTGAGTGTGTTAAGCCAAAGACATTTGATGTTTAATGCACAATGACATAGTGACTTGTGTCTTGACAAAGAACTTGTCTATTGTTGTGATCTAGGCTTAAGGAAACCTATTGATTAATAGCTTGTCACCTTAGATTAGAACTTAATCACTTGAAGTCAAATGCCTATACCCATAAGTCCTAATTCTCTATTTGATTGAAAGCTTTAGTTATTATCTTTGTTTGTTCTCGTTACTTCTATTTTCATCAACAAAATTGATTGCACTTAGATTAAACACTAGATTTGTATTCTCATTGCTTTGAAATCACTTAGGATTGGATTGACACTCATCTATACTACTTTTATTAGGATAGAGTAAAAATCCTTTATCATATTGTTGCCCAAAAAAATTGGTTTGGTGATAAAGAAGTTGCAGAAAAAATTGACTGGAGAAAGGATATATCGTACGTAAGAAAAGAAGACCGTACTTACAAATATTTTGTCTAATCTCTCAGGATACTATTTTTCTTTGTCAAAAATATTTTGTCCACTGACTTAAATAAAAGAATTTCTTAATTTACTACCATGAAACTGGATCAAACTTCAAAAAATGACAGGAAAGATAGAAACTAAATAAAAGTAAGATAAAACTAAATAGAAGTAAGATAGAAACTAGACCGTGGCTCTATCTATCACGAAAGAGGCAAGATAGAAGTATCAGTTTTGGACTAACCTATATCAACGTAACACGTTATGAAATCATATATAACATGTTACATTTATATAGGTTATCAAATATTTCGTCTAATCTCTCAGGAGACTATTTAATTTTTCTTTCAAAAAATATATTTTTCTAATGATTTAACACTATAAAAGAATTTCTTTATTACTATGAAACTGGATCAAATTTCAAGAATGACAAAAAAGATAGAAACTAGACCGTGGCTCTATCTACTACTAAAGAGGCAAGATATAAGTATCAGTTTGGCCTAACCTATATAAATGTAACATTGTTATGATTTCAATTTCTCGAGAGTTCGCATGCAAACATGAGGAAAACACCAAATCCTGATGCTTGGGTTCAGAAAAGTGGATTATGTTTTGTTCTTTTTTGTTGGGTACGAATTATGTTTCCGTTTTGATAATATCAAACAACTTTTTATGTAGTAGACATAATCTTTTTTACATTTTTTATTTGCATGTATTCAAAATTTTATCAAACGTACGCGTGTATAATAAGTTTATTATGCTCTATGAGTATTCATTCGTAAACAATTTGTGTAGATAACATAACTTTCACACGTGTGTACATATGCAAATACCTTTTTTTTTCTTTTCTCCTAAGTTACTAATGGACTTCCATTGTATAAATACGTTATCTTATGTTATATGTGCCGACAAGAGAAGTTAATAATTTACGTAAGCTATCCGCCCTTTGTTCTCACTAAAACTATAAACCCAAACTTCAAGAAAACAGCAGAAAGTGAGTCATAAAACTATAAATGCCCTAGAAAAATGGTCAATGGCGTAAAAAGCAAATTGAGATTCAAATCCGTACCGCTGTTATTTCACACTAACATGTTTTCAAACATACTTTTAATAAAGAAGCATTTGCAATCTATGCAAATTACATTTTTCTTCTTTTAATCTCTTTGCTCTTTACTACTCCATATGTTTCATTATAAATGTCAATTTAGGTTTTTACACACGGATTAAGAAAACAATTAATTTTGCATATTTTCTATATAAAAACACAATTACCTATACACCTAACCATATTT
The DNA here is from genome assembly GCA_905132885.1 of Moricandia moricandioides. NCBI lineage: Eukaryota > Viridiplantae > Streptophyta > Magnoliopsida > Brassicales > Brassicaceae > Moricandia > Moricandia moricandioides. Next base: position 34,577 of record CAJHQQ010000803.1, on the reverse strand, counting down.
CAACCAATAGAAAAATAAATTGTAACATAAAATTAATAAATTTTGTATCGAAAGTCGAAAACGACACTTATTTTGTAACAAAACAATTTCTCTAAAACGACACTTAATATGAAACAGAGGGAATAACATTTAGTGCACAGCTGTTATCTATTAACCATATACTAAACCAATCTCTATAGCAAGCGCCAACCCTTAGAGCATGCCACTCGTTTTAAGTGACTCTTTGGCTTATAGCCTTTTCAGTATTTCAGTTAGGGGCCTGGGAATTTTATATATTGGTATATTGGGTAATTTGGATAAGAGATTAGAAAATCCATTTACTATTTAGCTTATTTTCAGTTTGGTTCGGTTCAACTAGTTCCGGATTCGGTTCGAATAGTAAAACTAAGAACTGAAAAATATTCGAGAAATTTCATTTCTCATTTAGTTCCGGTTCCGGTTAGTTTGGGTAGTTCCGATTAAATATCAAATATTTTGGATAAAATATCGAATAATTAAGATAATTCATATAAAATTTTTGAATATTTCAGATTACTTTAGAAATTTAGAATAAAAATATCTGGATATTTAAGGTACTCTATAATAATTTAGTTTTTTAACTTTTTTCAGATACTTTTAATAGATTGTTAAATTATAAATATATATTTAATTATATTATATGTATATATAATTAATATTTTATATATTCGGATTTTCATTCGGTTCTTGGTTTGGTTTGATTCTGGTTTGATTATTTCAGATATAAAAATATTGAAACCATTCGTGTATTGAGAGTTTCAAACCGGTTCTAGATTTGGATATTTCGGTTCGGTTTCGATCTTATTCTTCTCTTCCAGTTTTTTTCATGGACCTAGTGTCAGTCACTTCTTTTCTAGTTTGAATGTCTTTAATCGAGACCATCTTTCACGATAAACTAAAACAATTAGAACGTTTCTGACCTTATTCCATATTTATTCTAATTTTATTTATTTCCTATTATATAATAGAGTAAAAATAAAATTACTCAATAAATAAAGCAATTTTATTAGTTTTTAATTATTTTTTCATTTCCATTCTAAAATGCAGTAGAATAGGAATGGAACATAACTCCATTACAAAATTATTCAATGAAAAAATAGAATAGTACACTAGAGATGTTCTTAGACTCTATCAGTAGCATAATATAAAATCAACATTTTGAGTTAATAAGCGGCGAAAATTAACCGCAAATAGAGCCGATTGCTCAGTAAATGCGTGCATGTTAGCACATGAGCTTAGCCGCCCACAAATCTACAACCAAATCTCCCTTTGTCCATTAAAAGTTAATTAATGTAGATCCATTATCCTCTACGTTTACTCTTCTAATTTATTAGTATTAATCACATATACTATACTAGATATATCTAAGCTTAACTTTATATCATGCGGCTAAAATTACGTCAACGAGAAAGCCATCCTAACATTTTTTTTAATTAAATAGTAATAAGGATTAGTGGATTACAGTAGAAGAGTAAGAACATCAAAGTTGGATGCTATCTGATCGATTCACCGACATTTTCAACTTTTAGTTGTCTACGTATTATTCATCTCCTTACTATTTCACATTTGAAAGAAATCATATCCTTTGATAAAAAAAAAGAAATAATATCCTATTTTATTTTCTGAATAAAACAGAAAATTGGCATCGTATAAGATAGTAGTATTATATGTAGCTGATGTCATTGAATATAGAATTTAGCAATTCCAAAACTCTTTACTCTATCCGCAAAGTGGATTTCCTATAGATTTCCACTCACATTGTGATTGGTCCTAGTTATATTGAAATTTACTTATATTTTTTGTTCCTTGAGATGGAGGAAGGGTCAAGTGGAAGTTGCGAATTCGAAATTTGGTTAGTGCATTTAGTTAGTTAAAGCTAACCATTGTATAATATTATTTCCTCTCAATGAAATAATCTACAATATCTCTCTTAGAAAAATATGATTTTTTTTTGTAAATTTATATTTTCTAAATATTATTGACTTTAACATTACATTTTACACACCATTGGCATTGTATGATCATCCGGTGCTTAGCTATATAGCTGTCAGATGGGCGAGCCCATGTCCATTAGCCCATATCCATTTGTCCATTTACTCTTTGTGGACAAAGAGTGACCATGTCCATTAGAGACCATGACCATTAAGGACCAAACCCACAAACACCCATATTTATATGGACTGCCATGGAGACCATTAAGTACCATTTAAGAAAATTTTGAATTTCAATCTATAAACCTATAAATACAAATACAAGTTTATAAGATTAAAATTCATCTATAAATCCACAAGTAGAACAATTAAATATTCAAAACATTATAATATGATTTTTATGATATTGACGGGAAAACAAGATTCTTCAGTTTTGAGATTTTGGTAGAAAATTTCGATTTTGAAGGTTTGGCGGGAAATCTCGGTTTTGAGATTTTGGCGGGAAATCTCGGTTTTGAGATTTTGGCGGGAAATCTCAGTTTTGAAATATTTCGATTTTGCAGTTTTGGCGAAAAATCTTGGTTTTAAGATTTTGGCGGGAAATTTTGATTTTGTAATTTCAACGGGAAATCTCGATTTTGAGATTTCGGCGACAAATCTCAATTTTGAGATTTCGGCGACAAATCTCAGTTTTGAGATTTTGGCGGGAAATTTTGATTTGCGGTTTTGGCGGAAATCTCAATTTTGCGATTTCAACGGAAAATCTCAATTTTGCGATTTCAACGGAAAATCTCAATTTTGCGATTTCAACGGAAAATCTCGATTTTGCGATTTCAACGGGAATTCTCGATTTTGAGATTTTGGCGGGAAATTTCAATTTTGCGGTTTTGACGGGAAATCTCAGTTTTGAGATTTTGGCGAGAAATCTTGGTTTTGTGATTTTGGCGGGAAATCTCGGTTTTGAGATTTTGGCGAAAAATCTTGGTTTTCAGATTTTAGAGTGAAATCTCGGTTTTGCGATTTTGGTGGGAAATCTCTATTTTGTGATTTTAGCGGGAAAATTTGGATTTTATAGTTTTGATGGAAAACTCGATTTGGCGAAAACACTTTTGATTTTGATAGAGATCAAATGACAAAATTTGAGAAACCTTAATTTTTGGTGACCATTGAGTGAACCATGTCCATATAGTCCAAACCCATTAACGCCCATGGTCTAATGGTCTAGTGATTTTTGTCCATTTAATACCCACATAGACAAATGGGTATCACCAAAATTGACCACTTTACATATGGACATGGGCAACCAATGGTCGGCCCACCCATTTGACAGCTATACTTAGCTACCATTTCATTTTAAAAATTGATTTACTATGCATACATATACGAGACATATATTTACAAGTACATATGTACTAGCATCTATAAAGTTAGAATATACACGCGCACACACAATTAAAAGACAGAAGAAATTAAAAAATATATTTCATGTCCTAAATGTGATGGCGTAATCAAAGTTCATGATGGCCATAATGCTCGCAATGCGTATGACGATGGTCGTTAACGTGACAACCCCACTCAGTATGATGGTCACTTTTTAAGTTGCCAACAACGAGCCACATTAAAATGCTAAAATTAGGTTTCAGGAGATGCAAACAACTCACATCAAAGTAGGTGCATTTTTTATTCTTGTTAAATTTTAATTTTCTACCAAACATTTCTCCCAACAACAGAAATAACGTACATGTAAAACGGACCTTCATAATAAACATCTTATTATATCTTTTATGAATTACTAGTTTCTGGGCACGACTGAGATTTTTTCTCTTTACATTTTGTTTCCAATACAAAATAACGTCTCTAATGAAGCTGCTTGTTAAATTTTTAAGGGACCTATTTTTCCTTCAGATTGTGATTATTACAATTATTATTATTTTGGTATATTAATTGAATAGTTATATTACAATTCTTAAAAAATAAATCGCCTGTCTTGCAGCAGATGGGTGAACTCCCACTAACAGCAAAAATTGCATGCACTCTAGGAAGCAGGGATGGGACTGTTTCTGTTCGAGGTGATTGTGCTGTCTTGTCTTTGTAATTCAGCAGGGTAATCTTACTCGGATTCACCAGTAAAATTAGGTTGACTATATTTTAATCGTCAGCCAATAGTCGGGTGCTGAGCCGGATCCATATTTATCCTCATAGACGTTACAGCATTATATTAAAAGTAACACGATTCTCTTTATCTTTGGGCTTTATTCACATATGCCATAGGCCTTGTCCATAGTATCCTTTGACTATGTTGTGTGCTCATGAACCAAGCCCAGTATAATACTGAACCCAAAATTAAATACACGTGATTAGTTGGTACTTAGACCGTGAATGTTTCAGACTATGTTATGTGCTCATATTCCACTACTCCTTTCATAAATAGTTTTTAAAGATAAAGTGTTCAAAGAAGAGACACATTTGTGAATTCTCATGAATAACTGAACAACCGTACGTAACTTTAACTTTTTTTTTGTATAATGGGGTTTATTTTATTGTACATAGTTGTATAAAATTTGTTAATTTCAAAAAGGAAAAAAATACTAATTTTACAAATATATTTATATATGTCATTTTATGCTAGGGATGCAATAGAACAAAATAGTTAAATAAGATAGTTTAGATGATAGTTTTGAATGAGGAAGAAAGTGAATATAGTTTGCAAAATTTCCAGATACATAAAATATTTTAATAAGTTTAAACAGACTACTTGTTTCAAAAATATAAGTTCACTTATTTTTTAAAAATTGATATTCAAATATTTGTTGTATATTTTACCATACATGTTATTATTTTACGTATTCTTTTGAATTGTGTTTTTTATATAAACTGCAGTTATCCCATAATATTCATTTTTTTCTTACAAAACTTACATTGAAATATCATAAATATCTAATTCACTCATTCTATACCATTCAACCACGGTCACTATTTTGAAGTCTTAAAACATTTTCACTGGTAACGTCATTTTTCACCTTTTGATTCATTTTTGCTTTAATTGTACTTTATTTTCCATTCTTTTCAGATTTAGAAGAATTGAAGAAATACTTTTTATTTTTCATTTTTAAAATGAATTTTTTATTTACAAACTAATAATTAACTTTAATTTGTTGTTATTTTATACTTAAATAAATTATAAATGTTGATGTCATTAATTAATTTTAAGATTTCTATTATTAGTATCTAGTTTGATGTTAATAATGAAGAACATGAAAATACTAATTTTCAAAATTTTATGTTTGATTAAGAAAAATTTAGAATAAAATGAAATCATTTTCATTTTAAAATACTTTAGTTACTCATTTAAGAGATATATGTATATTTGATGTTTTTTTTTGTATAAAACCTAACATTTTTTCTTTATTTATTTATGTTATGTGTAATAATTGTATCATTTAATAATCTTTAAGTTATAATAAATAGTAATTGTGTCATAATACTGGCAAACAAAATAATTAGATAAAATTAATAAATCTCAAAAATATAAGGTAATATTAATAATTAATTATAAAATGGTTATAAAAGTATATTTAGAATATTTTTGAGCACAATAAAATAAACTACTGGAAAACATTTTATTTTGTTTTTTTTAAATGTCAAAGTTTGAAAAAAAAATGAAATTAAACATTGGAAATGTTCTTAGATTAAATGTGTTCCTTCTATTCCAAAACTCACAGTTATGGCTTTATGCTTAAATCCGGGTTAATACTTTTTTTTTTTCTGAATGTTACTTTTATTCATCTTTTTTCCCCAACGGAGACATTGTTTGGGTTAATACTATTATCGTATAATGTACATGTAAGAATGTGCAAATACCTACAAAAATAGGATATAAAGTACAATAAATGTATATTTAATTTGAAATAAGTGTTTGTCTTTGCGTTTAGTGAGAGGGAAAAAGGACCTATTTCAACATGAACTTTTCGCGTCGTGCCTATTCCTTCACGTTCCACACTGAACTAAACAAAAAATTTAAAATACTATATGAATTTTATGTGTCGTGTCTATTCCTTCACGAACTTTATAGTAGTGCGTATTTCACATTGAACTAAACAAAAATTCAAAAAATACTACATAGACTCTCAAAATCTTGCTTATTTATTTATAGATCGTTAAAAGTGTTAGTCATCCGTTAATTTACCAAAAAAACATCATTTTGAATAAATTTTGTGAAATTAAAAATTTAAAAATAAAATATAAACTCTCAAAATCGTGCTTATATATATATTGACTGTCAAAAGTAATAGTCATCTTTTAATTTATCAGAAGACTTTATTTTGGATAAATTTTATGAAATTATTCGTCATTTTTAAAATTTTTAATTTTACAAAATCTATCCAAAATGACATTGTTCTGATAAATTAATGTATGACTAACATTTTCAAAAAATACTACATAGTCTCTCAAAATCGTGTTTATTTATATATTGACCGTTAAAGGTATTAGTCATCCGTTAATTATCAAAACGTCAGTTTGAATAAATCTGTAAAATTTAAAATTTAAAAATAAAATATAGACTCTCAAAATTGTACTTATATATATTGACTGTCAAAGGTGTTAGTCATGCTTTAATTTATCTAAAGATTTTATTTTGGATAAATTCTATGAAATTATCCGTCGTTTTGTAATTTTTTAATTTTACAAAAGCTATAAAAAATAACGTTGTTTTGATAAATTAATGTATGATTAACACTTTTGATTTTCTAACAAAAAAATACTAACACCTTTGACGGTTAATATACATACATACATACATATATATATATATATGACTAACACCGGTGACTTGCTGACAAAAAATGACTAACACCTTTGACGCTCAAAATCGTGGTTATATATATATATATATATATTGATTGTCAAATGTGTTAGTCTTTTTTTTTGTCAGCAAGTCAAATGTGTTAGTTATACATTAATTTATCAAAACAACATCATTTTGGATAGATTTTGTAAAATTGAAAAAATTAAAAAACAACGAATAATTTCGATAGAATTTATCCAAAATAAAGTCTTGATAGACTAAATGATGACTATTATCCTTGACAGTCAATATATATAAGCACGATTTTGAGAGTTTATATTTTCTTTTTAATTTTTAATTTCACAAAATTTATTCAAAATGATGTTTTTTGGTAAATTAACGAATGACTAACATTTTTAACGATCTATAAATAAATAAACACGATTTTGAGAGTCTATCTAGTATTTTTTGAATTTTTGTTTAGTTCATTGTGAAATACGCACTACTATAAAATTCGTGAAGGAATAGACACGACGCATAAAGTTCATATAGTATTTTAAATTTTTTGTTTAGTTCAGTGTGGAATACGCACTACTACAAAGTTTGTGAAGGAATAGGCACGACGCGAAAAGTTCATGTTGAAGTAGACCATTTTTCCTTAGTCAGAGTGAGGTGAAACAGTTCTCAAAGTTAAGCATTTGAAGTTTAAACTTGAATCTAGTAGCGCCATTCTTCTTTACCCATACGCTTTTACTGTTTTAAACCATCTTTTGAGGTTAGTTTGGAAATTATCTCAAAATGCCATAACTTTATTAAAGTGGTTTGTAATCTGTCTCATACCCACAATTTTCAAAATGGAAAAGAAAGATATGAGAAAGAATCATTCACGTGCCAATGCAGCTTTTTGGCATCGAGTCTGCTTCATGACTAAAGTAGTGTCATGAGTTATGATGTGCAACAATAATGTCTTCTTTATTGGAATTTTTCTCACCTAAGTACAAAATAGCAACTGGACATTCCAGATTTTGAACCGACATAGCTGATGAATAGTTGTAAAAATTTCAGTTTTACCATAAATTTAATATCAATTTTCGAATTTACTATTAATAAATGATTATTTTTAAATTAGTTTAAATTTATGATAAAAATAAATTAAACTAATTTTTTTAAAATATTTATAAAATATTTAAAAACTTAACTTCATATTTTTAACACTAAACTCTAGATAATAATTACTAAAATATAAATCTAAATATTAATATATTTTTGATTGATGATATTTTAAAAATAATATTTAACTTCGTCTTTTTAGCATTTTTTCTAAAAAGTTGTACATTTCATATTCATAAATGTTTTTAAATACGTGAAAACTCGGGAAACAAAATATCTTTACCGACAACACACAAATAAAAGGTGAAGTAACAAGACACTGGGTTAGCCTGCATGCTTCGAATAAAACAATGTCCTTTTAGAATCGAGTAAAAAACGTGAATATCAATACTCAACAAGTCTGTTTTTAATAAAATTGGTTTATACTTAATCCTTAAGGGTTTAATCAAGATAAAAAGAGAACTTAACAGAGGCAATTTAAAAGATATTACATAATTTCATAGTTGAATTACATACTTTTTGAACAACTACATAACTGAACCGGAAAATCGCAAACCAAACCAGATAAAACCAGAAAGATAGATAAGAGATCGGTGCGATATCACACTATTACAACCATAGAGTAAGCCGAACAAGAGAGACATATTAGTGGCAGAAGATGACTTTGAGCTCTCTAGGAGAAGAACAGTCATGCATAAGCGAAGGACTATCATGAGCAAAAGTCATAGTCGAAGGACACGCGTGTTTGAAGAACAGAGAGTGGGTCGAAGCACGACACGTCTGTGGACTATTGTAATGATTCCTACAACACAACTCATCCGTACGGAACGCCTCACACCCACTCTTACAGGCCACCACGTGTCCACCATGTTCTGACCGGAGCTGAAGGTGAGCCGGACACGTTTTCAAGAGGTCTTCACGACAGCCAACGACGGGACAAACTCCACGGCCTTCATGAGGAGTGACAGTCATCGGAACGTTGAAACCGTCGACGAGAGAGACACCGTAGGAGGATAAGTCATGGTTTCCACCGTGGTGGAGATCGAACTGAGCGAGAGAAGCTGGAGTTGCGCCACCGAGACCGTTGCACTCGAGACGGTTACCGCAGTCTCCGGTGACGCAAGAGAATTTGCCGTTGTAGTGGGAGCAGCCGGTTCGAGCCCAGATGCGACCGGACCAGTGGGTGGTTGGTGCGAAGAAGGAGCGGTGGGTGTTGGTTGGGAGAGCGAAGCCACCTTTCTCGAGGACGGGGTGGCCGGCGTTGGGCTGAATGGCTGGCCAAACGGTGAAGGGGCAGTGGTTGACGACGGTGAGAAAGAGACGGCCGGTGTCTGCGGCAGCCGCGGAGGAGACAAGGAGGAGGAGGAAGGAGGCGGCGAGAGGAAGAGAGGTTTTAGCCATTGTGTTTATTTTTTGCTTTTGGGAACTCGTTGTCGTTGTATGGAAGTTGTGATGTGTTTCGTTTATGTATAGAGCTGTGTATAAATTTATGGTCTTAGAGTGACGAATGTACCCTTGGAACTTTTGTGGTGGTTAGGCAAAGCTTTTAGCATGTGGGTTTTCATGCAGATGGGCTATAGGGGGTTTCATGGAATTATGGGTAATTAGTTGTTACCGATGAAGGAAAAGAAAATTAAACGATGTTTCTCTTAGAGCATGCACATTGCACATTGAGGGTTCATAAGGGGGGTTCACACAGTTTTCTAGATGAACAGTGATGAATCCGTGCCTTTGGGGTTCACTCTGGTGAACCCGTATCATCACTGTTCACGACACGTGGCGGCCCGCGATTGGTCTATCTTTTTTTTTTTTTTTTTTTTTAAAAAAAAGCAAAAAAGAAAAACAAAAAAAATTAATAATAAAAAAATGAAAAGATGAACCCCAAGGGGGGGTTCATTGATGTGGATGCCCTTAGAGCATAATCAACGCTCGTTTCTTACTTTTTCTTTTTTTTTTTGATTTTTTTTTAAAAAAAAAATTTAAAAAGAACCAGTCGTATGCCGCCACGTGTCAGTGGGGTCCGCGAACAGTTCAAAAATACACCAAGAAACGTTGCTTATAGAAGAGAAGGAGGAAACGTTTTTTAAGAAACATATGGGTCCCACCCCTTTAAGAACCCACTTAAGATATGGGGTTGATTGTGCTCTTAGTGGTCTGTGTAAAGGTTTTTACATCTAGGTAGAGTTGGAATGTCTGTAATTTTTTTTTACAAATTATATGATACAAAACTTATCTATATAATATTTTAGGCTTCGTTGTGGTCTATGCTTCAGAGAAAATTTGTACATCGAAGACGTCGTACATACAGAACAGTCTCGATCCAAATGTTTTTGGGTGAGTTTGATCGTGAAATCATTATACGTGAAGTTGTTCATCAGTATTGCATAAATTGAAGCTAGTTGATCATCATATATAATAGAATTAGAAAATGTATGATTGTGTTACCAGTGTTAAAAAGTTAAAGTATTATAATTAAGTGATATATATGACATTTCCTAAACTGTTTTCTTGTTTCAAACTTTTTATTGTCCCACAACTTTTGTTTTTTTCTTCATATGAAAATGATTTTAAAACTAAGAATTATTCTCGAAAATTCAGAAAATGTTAAAACTCCATTATTTTGCTAACTTTCATAGGAAATTATTAAAAATTAAGGAGTAATATCAAAAGAAAACTACATGGTTGGACCACAGTTGAAGATATCATGTTTGCACTTACGAGTAAAACAAAAATATATGTAGACTGTAGTACTATTATCATTTGCTATATTATTGTAGATGTATATAATCTATGAAATATAAGCTATATTTTTGTGGGACAGAAAGAACGGAAACAAAAAAAATGGTTTGGGTGTCCTGGTCAAAAATGATGATGCCCAAAGATCAAGGAGGACTCGGGTTTAGAGATTTTCAGAGTTTCAATGATGTCCTATTTGGCCAAGCTTAGTTGGCATCTACTTAATAACCCCTCATGTCTTCTAAGTCGGATCCTCAAAGGAAAATATTTTAGCGACACATCTTTTCTACAGATTCCCCGTAAAACCGTAGAATCACATGGATGGAGAGGTCAGATAATTGGTAGAGATCTCATCCTCAACAATTTTAACAGGGCAATCGGAGATAGAGATTCTATCCATCTATGGAACGATCCCTGGTTAAGCTTCACGGAGCAGAGATACCAATGGGACCGCCACTAGCCCATCAACTTGTAATGAAAGTCTCTGATCTTTTTCAAGCAGATCGGAAAGAGTAAGATATTGAGGCTATGTCAAGAGTTATTCTGCATGAGGAAGAACATATTCTCAGTCTAAAATTGAGCAAACTCCGAAATCCGGATAATTTTTTTTGTCTAGGTACATCATCGGAAGAATACACAACAAAATCCGGATACTATAAAGTTCTGGAGAACCGCGATTTAAATCTAGAAGATCTACCTTTGAACAACTTCGACTAAAGCAATAATATCTGGAAGATTCAAACGGTTCCAAAAATCAAATCTTTCTTTGGAAAATGTTTATGGGCGCTCTCCCAGTGTAAACAATGCAACAAGCCTAAATATATCGATCATCTATTCATTCATTGTAACTTTGCTCAAAAAGTGTGGAACCTTGCTCCTCTCTCCCCAAGCTTTGACGCTAGAGGATCGATAGATATAACATCTATTTGGCCCAATATATGTACTTTGGCTTGCCTCCCACCTTCGGGTGTTGTTACATGTCCACTACCACCTTGAATCCTTTGAGGTATGTGACTTGCTCAAAACGACTTCATCTCAGTGGCGAATCTAGGAGAGTTTATAGTTGGAGGCACCATCATATAATTTGAACTAGTTGGGGAATTAGCATATTATTTGAATGAGTTATAAACCATTATCATAAGATTAGTTAAAGAAAACAAAAAATTAATCGGGGGTACGTGACCCCATTGCTACCAACTTACGTCTGCCCCTGCTTCATCTTCAACAAGAGACAAATTAAACCTAAAGACCTCATCTCCAAAGTGATCTTTGCACCAAAGGAATGACTCATAGAACAGAGCCTTGCACCAACATCTTACACGATAACCCTACCTCCACCTATGATACCCTTGAACGTCACCGTGCTACAAACTGATTCTGCATGATAGGCATACCATATGCTGGCGAGGCTTGGATGGGTTATACGTGACAGCAAGAATATATCAAACTTCATGTCCCATTTTCGCTTTGTGTCCTCCCCTTGACAAAGGTGTCCAGCGCATACGCTGCGAATATGATTCACTGCAACTGGTCAACACACTGCAATTTGGGACTCCGATAGCAGAACTATATGGAATCTTGGCTGATATTGATTGTTTGTCTCTGGCTTTTGATGCTTTTTCCATAGTGTGGATCCGACGTAAAAATAACAAGGATGCCCATGCCTTGGCAAAGCAAGCCTTGTTGAATTAAGTCTTATGTATTTGCTCCCACAATCTTTACTAATTTTTGGATTAATGCAATTTGCGTTACAAAAAATCATATATACATACAATTGTTGTGAAACGGATAGTTTCGGGAATGCACATAAGGAGGTTTATCCACTTATCCATTTGGCCCATATGTTATCCAGATGGGCCAGCCCACTTAGGACTTATCCACACGACAATAAGGCCTTGTTAGACAAGTCCCACATCGCCTAATATGATGGGGAATGTCGGCCAACCTCTAGTATATATATGTACCCCTTTTGCCTAAGATTAATAACATAAACACAAGCAATACAAAGTCTCTCTTCTATCCTATCGATCTCTCTCTCTTCTAGCTTAGCAATCTGCGAGTTAACCTCTATCTAGGACACGAGATTCACAACACGTTATCAGCACGATCCTGCTCTGAATCAATCAACCTCGAGTCCTAATCAGAAGAAGAAGCAACCGGCTTCAACCCCATTCAACTCGCAAACCCTAGCCGATTACACCTTCTTCAAATCGGCGATCCTTCCTTCTTCTCTCTAGATCAAATTCGATTGTTTTTGTTTTAGACCTGAGAACTAACTTTCTGTGTCTTATTTGATTGATTGTTTAAAAGGTTCCCCAAAGGAATCCAAGGAGAAATCGATCAAGAGGATAAGGTATGTCTTCTCACCATTGTAGAGGTTCATCGATTTTACTTAGGATTGTTTAGAATTGCATTCGGTTTGGTTTTTGATTTCACGCCATAGATAAGCTTACTAGGTTGCTAGTTTCATGCCTGACGGCTGCAAATCGAAAACACCTAAAACCCTAATAGAAAAGGAAAACCTAGATCAATTCTAAATAGGAAAACCTAGTCTAAATAGGAAAACCCTAGCCCAAAAAGGAAACCTAATCCAAACCAAATTAGGAAACCTATTCTGAAAAGGAAAACCTAATTATAAAAGGAAAACCTAATTCAGAAAAGGAAACTTTCCTAAAATAGAAACTTACCTGAAATTACCCGAACTTACTAAATTAGAAACTTTCCAAAAATGGAAACTTCCAGAAATGGAAACTTTCCTAAAATGGAAATATTCTTAAAATACCTAAACTTACCTAAAACTCAAACTTTCCAAAAAATGGAAACTTCCAGAAATGGAAATATTCCAGAAATGGAAACTTTCCAGAAAAGGAAACTTTCTAAAAATGGAAACTTTCCAAATTCGTAAAACTTCTAGGTTTAGATTTAAAACACCTAGATTAGTTATAAAAGTTTGTTTTATACTTATGGTCAATGATACTAGACCTAATGGTCGATGATGTTAGACCCTGGTCAATGATGCTAGACCTATGGTCAAGGATGCTAGACCACGAACCGCGAATGGTCGGTGGTACGAACCGTGCAGTACGGACGGGTCACGAACGCGGACGAAAGACAGGCACAGCCAGTCACGTACCATTAGGTACGATCCCGCGGTAACCCAACGAACCACGACCCGCGACTAAGGCATGAACCGCGGATGGTACATACCATGCGGAACGAACGGATCACGAACGCGGATGACGGACGGTACGTACCACGCGATACGACCGATCACGTACCACTCAGTACGAACCCGCAGTGATCCGTACGAACCACGAACCGCGGTCATACCGTGACCATGAACGGTCGATCACCCGCACCATGCGGATAGACCATGGTCAAACCCGGTCGATGATGCCTACCCTCAGGTACGGCTAGACCATGATCCGTAACGATCGATGATGCGTACCATGTACGTCTAGATCGCGGATGGTCGATGACCCGTACCAGTACGTACGGATAGACCATGAACCACATAGGTCGATGACCCGTACCAATACGTACGGACAGACCACGAACCACATGGGTCGATGGAACGTACCAGTACGTACGACCTGACCGTATACTTGTCCAATCGGTTTTCAAACGATTTTCAAATACGATTTTAAATGGACAAGAGATGTGGTTTGATAAGACCTAAGCAATCTGAACCTTATGTTCAAATGCCAAACATCACAACTTGAACTTTGCACCCCTCAATGTCTCACAGTGAATGATCCATATGAACTATGGAAAGAATTCAAGATGAGATATGATCATCAAAGGACCCTGGTTCATCCAGCGGCGACCTATGAGTAGATACACCTTAGGATTCAGGACTTCAAGTCCGTGAACGAATACAACTCAGCCTTGTTCCGAATAGTCTCACAACTGAGGCTATGTGGCGAGTTTGTAACTGATACACAACTCCTTGAAAAGACATTCCAGACAATGTCCTCAAGCAACATGTTGCTCCAGCAACAGTATAGATAAAAAGGTTTTAAGACCTATAGTGAACTCATTCACTGTCTGTTGCTTGCTGAACAAAACAATGAGCTGCTCTTGAAGAACAGTGAGCTTAGACCCTCAGGTACTAAGCCTATCCTAGAGGCACATAATGCCGAGCCTAAGGATGATACAGAGGCAAACCATGTCTGTTATGACCAAAAGGGTCGCAGTTTCTCATATGGAAGAGGACGCGGCCGCGTAAGTCAAACGCGAGGACGTGGACGTGGTAGCCATAACATAGGGCGTCCTACCCCTTATGATCGTCCAAACCAGTCCACTTATGGACATGGCAAAGGCAAAAGTTCTGGGATATCTTCAAGGATTTAGAATCCTAAGTCCTCGGCTTGCCACAGATGCGGAATGGATAACCATTGGGCAAAGGCTTGCCGTACCCCTAAGCATCTGGTTCGTCTCTATCAAGAGAGTTTAAAAGGCAAGAATGCCGAGGCTAATATGATGTATCAGGATGATGAGGGTGACTATGATCACGATAGATATGATCCTACAAATCACGAGACTGATCAAGGCAAAGACGATCCTACGGATCATGAAACTTCAGATATACTGAAATGATAAACCAAGTAGAATAAAGTGATGTTTTGGTGCAAGGATAGTCAATATTATAAGATCACAAAAGGCATCCACCCATAAGACCCATTGAGTTATATACCTCAGTATATAAGGTTTCCATATCATACCAATGGGCAAAAGAAACCTCAGTTTCGAAAATTACTAAGCCTTATAAGAAAGTGGTCAATGACTATACCTATATACTCTGATCTATACTATGCTAAGAATCAGAATGATACGAGCCAAAGAGCCGTGGTAACCAGTTTGGTGTACCACACGATATTACACTTAATGGCATGACCGGATTAGCCATCCGAGTCCAAACTTGATGCAATCAATATAAAGGCACAAAGAGTTATCCAGTCTCACGTTGTGTAAACATGTATACACATGGAAACTCATCAGGCTTTATTCGTCCTAAGCATCACGAAATTACAAGTATGTTCATGAGGGGGAGTGAGGACAAATCCCGTAGTCCATAAACATACTATAAATCTCGTGTACTATGCTATCAGTGGCTAAGAGTTTTAAAACTCTCGGTGGTACATCATCCACGTCAAGCCTAAGGACATCATAAATATACATGTGGAAAATGATATGCATCAGGCCATATAAGTGAGCATAGATATTCTCATCTCGGGTTAAGGGTCATAAACCAGATATATACCATCTTAAGGAAATCTGAGTATTCCACCACAGACATATGTGCTACTTAAGATGGAACCTCCGCAGAGGATTGAGGATGAGAATATATGTTGGATGGGAGTACAACTTTCTCCTACGAATTAAAAGAACTTCGAGCCAAATATGGGTGATCAGACTAAGTGGCCAGGTTCACGGATTGCCTCAGTAATCCGACCATCCAACATTGAAAGAGAAAGTTATAAGCTGGTAAAGAGAATGGTATCAACCATAAGTGTCTTGGCAAGATCCTCGGACAAATAAAGATAAGACGTCCAGAATTAATAAAACTAGATGCCAGACACATTGACCCTAAAGTACTACCAGCTGGCACCAGATAAGAAGTTGTCCTTGTAGAGACACAATCAAGTTGCTATAACGTCTATACAAGATAGACGAATATGTTCCATAGAACCGGGAGGAAATGAAATGGTGCATTTCCTGAGGTCATAAAATTGGAAACCACTCCAGACATAGATATGGTCGACCACAATACAAGATACCACACAATGGAATTTGGGACGCCAAAATCCATGGTACTTAAGGTGATTTGGGACGCCAAAACACCAAAGTATTGGAGGTAATAAGATTGCAATCTACTATGACATGTCTGGATCACAATGGAACGCAGAAAAGGTATCGATACCAATTATATAAGACTGCGCATAAAGATAGCACTTGAGTGAGATATCCGAGGATCAATCAACCCGCATGTGATGCGTGGGATCTTCTAGGTTTAAAGAACCTATTGAAGCGATGGACGTATTGGCCATAAAACGTCATCGAACCAGTGAATGGGGTCTTGTGAGTAGGATAAAACCGTGAGAAGGATGGACATGGTCACGTGGTCTAAGACGTGCATGTTTTCCCTATCCACAGCATTTTAACATAGCTGATTACACAAGGTTACTCACAGAGACCAAGGAACATATAATAACAGAAATAAAGATCTGTGGTGGACGCTACTACGATAAGATGTCTATAAGAAATGACATGTAGTAAGCTGTACATTAATCACTGGATAAAAGTACTAAAGGTACTATAAACGGCTTTGTTCCTTAGCCTTCTAAGAACTGATACAGCTACAGCTGCTTATGACAATAAGTGAATGAGATCCACGAGGACCATCAAATCAGTTCATGCATTCATTATAAGAATGAAATTCCTTGTGTTCATAAACCAACTTGAAAGAAAGTTGATGAATTCCAAAACGATACAAGTTATCGATTTTGATTCTTAGACAAGTTATGATCATAATATTTGGATCCTCAGATCCTGGTCTATATGGTCTTATGGTTGTTCCTAAACTAAAACATATTGAAAGAAATATGAAACAGTCATAAAGAATGATTCCATCGACCATAGCAGTCTATGAACACTGCGGTCGAGACCATCGAGATAAGGATGGCTGAACATACAGCCATGATCGATGGGTTAAGTCTTACAGCCATGGTCTAGGGACCTGAACCGAACCAAATGTTCGTATATAGACCAGCATGGTCGAAGGCTGAATAGATTTATTTTGTTCCAACCATGGTAGCCAAAATGGCCACGGTTGGGGAAGAATCATCATGTCGACCAAATGGTCGACCATATGGCTGTAGTAAACTTATACAAGGTACCTGCGAGCCAATCTAAATACGTGGCCAAGGAAACCTCATGTATAGACCATATGATCATAGTATTGAGATCAGGAAACCAGAATGGTTGATCATACGGTTGTGGCAATATAGCCGACCAAATAGCTGATCATAAGGACCATCCGACCAAGAAGTTTATGGTCGATGAACTGCCCATTATGTGGCAGAATGGTCGAGAAATAGTTATGACTGACCACAAGGTCATTAAGACCATAAAGGTCAAGGAATCTATAACTATGGTCGTGGATAAGAAAAGAAGGTCATGAAATACATGATCTAACCACGAATGCTATGATCATTGGCTATAGGTGCCAAATAGTTAACCATTGATCCAAATGGATATAATGATCATAACCATAGTCCATCAGCATGCATACATCTATGCAATATAGTTGATGATGAAGAAAGGTAATGGTAGTAGTAAACTTATACTTCGTTATTTATTTACATGGAACGAAAGGTTTAAAGTTTGTTTACACTAACCATACTAACCAGCCCAAAGAAGGGAAAATTGGTTTTGCAGATGCAATTTTGTTTTGATTATGAACAGGTTATGATTCCACTCATGGAAGCATTATAATTTCATGGAGATCAGTCAAGCAGACCATCTCGGCAACATCCTCCAAATCACTCGGAGATTTTGGCCACCCATGAAGCCAACAGAGAATGTGTTTGGTGACACACCAGATACGATCATCGTGTGGAATCACTGACGAGAAAGAACCGACCATCATCTATGAGGATAATGCGGCTTGCATCGCCCAGCTCAAGGATGGTTACATCAAAGGAGACAAGACAAAGCATGTCCTGCCCAAGTTCTTCTTCACTCATGATCTGCAGAAAGAAGGCGAGGTGAAAGTTCTACAAGTCCGATCCAGCGAGAATTCAGCAGACCTCTTCACCAAAGCACTACCAACTTGCACGCTCAAGAAGCTGATGTTCCAGATTGGTATGCGATCATTGAAGAGCCTTCAGTGATGATCACTTCAGGGGGAGTAATGCGGCTGTACTCTTTTTCCTGTCTATGGCTTCCCTTTTACCACATTGGGTTTTGGGTTTACCATAGAGAGGTTTTAACGAGGCAGTATACCAAACGCATTGACAAACCCAAGACGGTTATTGCATTCAGGGGGAGTGTTGTGAAACGGATAGTTTCGGGAATGCACATAAGGAGGTTTATCCACTTATCCATTTGGCCCATATGTTATCCAGATGGGCCAGCCCACTTAGGACTTATCCACACGACAATAAGGCCTTGTTAGACAAGTCCCACATCGCCTAATATGATGGGGAATGTCGGCCAACCTCTAGTATATATATGTACCCCTTTTGCCTAAGATTAATAACATAAACACAAGCAATACAAAGTCTCTCTTCTATCCTATCGATCTCTCTCTCTTCTAGCTTAGCAATCTGCGAGTTAACCTCTGTCTAGGACACGAGATTCACAACACGTTATCAGCACGATCCTGCTCTGAATCAATCAACCTCGAGTCCTAATCAGAAGAAGAAGCAACCGGCTTCAACCCCATTCAACTCGCAAACCCTAGCCGATTACACCTTCTTCAAATCGGCGATCCTTCCTTCTTCTCTCTAGATCAAATTCGATTGTTTTTGTTTTAGACCTGAGAACTAACTTTCTGTGTCTTATTTGATTGATTGTTTAAAAGGTTCCCCAAAGGAATCCAAGGAGAAATCGATCAAGAGGATAAGGTATGTCTTCTCACCATTGTAGAGGTTCATCGATTTTACTTAGGATTGTTTAGAATTGCATTCGGTTTGGTTTTTGATTTCACGCCATAGATAAGCTTACTAGGTTGCTAGTTTCATGCCTGACGGCTGCAAATCGAAAACACCTAAAACCCTAATAGAAAAGGAAACCTAGATCAATTCTAATTAGGAAAACCTAATCCAAATAGGAAACCCTAATCCAAAAAGGAAACCTAATCCTAATCTAAATAAGGAAACCTATTCTGAAAAGGAAAACCTAATTGTAAAAGGAAAACCTAATTCAGAAAAGGAAACTTTCCTAAAAATAAAAACTTACCTGAAATTACCCGAACTTACTAAATTAGAAACTTTCCAAAAATGGAAACTTCCAGAAATGGAAACTTTCCTAAAATGGAAATGTTCTTAAAATACCTAAACTTACCTAAAACTTAAACTTTCCAAAAATGGAAACTTCCAGAAATGGAAATATTCCAGAAATGGAAACTTTCCAGAAAAGGAAACTTTCTAAAAATGGAAACTTTCCAAATTCGTAAAACTTCTAGGTTTAGATTTAAAGCACCTAGATTAGTTATAAAAGTTTGTTTTATACTTATGGTCAATGATACTAGACCTAATGGTCAATGATGCTAGACCTATGGTCAAGGATGCTAGACCACGAACCGCGAATGGTCGGTGGTACGAACCGTGCAGTACGGACGGGTCACGAACGCGGACGAAAGACAGGCACGGCCAGTCACGTACCATTAGGTACGATCCCGTGGTAACCCAACGAACCACGACCTGCGATTGAATTTTTTTGATTAATAAAGGGTGTCTGACTGGTCTAGGCCCAATCAATTAATCTCATAGGACTTATCTATCGGTGACAAGTAAACCCAATTATTTTACGTGAGAGTTATAGATCCACGCTACCTATTTACATGGAAAGTTAGTAATTTTTCACTAAAAGAAAATCAATCTCCAACCTGGACCAACATAACAACTACTCATACAATAGAAACCACTAGACACTACGATGTGGTTACAACTAAATTTTAGTTTAGAATAGTCATCTATAAAATGTGCGTTGGTCTACAAGATCATCCGTATTAAAGGTCTTTAAGGAAATATTTTCACCAAAAATGATAATATTTCAATATATGTATCTTTTAAAACTTTGTAAAATTTTTTTGAGAAATATCTTGGAATAGCTCTTAAAAAGTTTTTATCACAAAATAATATTCAAAGAGAAAAATGATCAAAATAAGTTTTATTGAAAGATATAAATATACATTTATACCTCTAGGATTAACTAATCTAAACTTAAGATTTAGAGTTATGTAGTGAGGTGGAGTTTGAGAGAATAAGTTTAAATTTAAAAAAATCTAAAAAAATAAATATTAAATTTTTCAAATTTGAAAAAATGTTATTTTGATCATTTTCTTTCTTTAATAATATTTTGGTGACAAATTAAAAAAAAACAAATATTTAAGAAGATTACCCGATTTTTTATTAAGATATTATTATTTTAGTGAAAGATTTTCAATATAAATGCCTTAAGGATCTCACGTAGAAAATATATAAGCTCTAAAATAATACTATAGACGTCGTTTACAACCTTGGTGAAACGGGGATGAAACTTTCTCAAGTCTAAACAGAAGGACTTGACTTTAAACTCGGGAACAAAATTAATAGTTATAATATATTATAGATTTCACTTTTCTTATCAAATAATTCGTTTCTCTTTTTTTTTTTTGTCGGCATCAAATAATTAGTTTCAAACCGGTGAAACGGGGAACCTAGAATGAAAAGATAGATTATGTTCTATTAAGTTTTATGAATTTTTAAACATATAACACATGTTATTATTCATGCTATGGGTGACCTATGAGTCACATACCATATGCCATTTTGCTTCTTCTGAACTTTAGGGGAAATAAGGCTAAGACTGACAAGTTTTATACGTTCAAGTTAGTAACAGGGTTCTTTGACAAACACATCAAAAGGACAAACGACAATACAACAAAGCAACAGAGAGGGGTCTTTGTCCGCTTGTGCAGTTTCAAGAATCTATCTTGGCCTCGTTAGCCCAATCCTAAACTTCATAGATTATTTCGCAGAACTGCTTGTTAATGCCCATTTATCGTATTCGTTGCATTAATAAGCCAGATTAAACGATACTTATATTACAAAAACTAATGGTTATTGACTTATTTGCCTAAATTGTTTAGGTTTCCTCCTCTATAAACAATTGACATTAGGAGAGCATGCACTTATCAAATTCACAATCTTACAAGTTCTACTGATACTATTAATATTTGCTTATTTGAACCGGTTCCAATCTCAAATAACCAAACCTGCTTTGAGCATTCAGAGAAACCCCTCTGAACTTGCCTATAACTTGCATAAAGAACCGGCCAGCTCCAAGATGATTCAACCATTAATGTATATATACAAACTCTTTAGCAGTTTCTTCCTTGTTCACTTTCTTCATGTTGCCCGCTCAGCTCCACTCAAAGAGACTCAGCTTCAGTACTTATCATTTACAACAAAGATATGCTAACAAAACTTAAGTGGACATTCAAGTCACAGTAGTACATACATTTGTAATAAAGACGAATAATACAACCAATTTACTTTGATCAACTACTGCAGTTTTTGCTTGTTCTGTAGGTTTCTATACAGTGCGTTTCCGCTTCGATCTTTTGCTTCTTCTCTGCCCAACGTCCGGAACTGGCTTGCTTGTGCTCGAAGCTAACGCTCCTTCACGAACCTCTTCTTCCTGTTCCATCATACTTGCTTATAAGTTCTTTAACATATTCAATCATTCACCTTAAGTGCCTTGCAGTTTCTATGAAAGTAATATAACCTCATCATCAGACCCATCTTCTGATTCAGACTGAGATTCTTGCAGTTCAACTGTATCTTTCGCAACTGCTTTGTTCTTCTTGCTGCGCTTCTCTTGCTCTTTTAACTGTCGAAATCTGTTGTGATTCAGTATAGACATATCATTTTTTTTGACGTACTTGTAAGTAAAACGTTACAAAATAGTAAAGAGAGTCGCTTACCTTTCACCAGCATCGTCAGGCTGAGCAATAGATCTCTTTGCTCGTCCCGCACTTATGATCCCCCTTGCGTTTTCACTTACTGCAGGCGTTGCACCGCCTAGTTTACGCAGCCATACTTGTTGGGCGGTGCTCAGTACATTGTTTGTGAACCTAAAATACAATTTGAATGTTCAAACATTAAGAAACAGTGTTTAAAATATACAATTCAACAACTAGCATTGTACATACATTCTGACAACGAAGCCAAACTATCTTTCATGTTTGTTCACGTACATATCTTAAATAGAGTAACACTCTGTCTTATGATCAATTTAAACATGTGTAGATCACGAACATGAATAAAATGGCTAGATGAACGTGTCAGGGTGAGGGAAACTAACCAGTAGATAGATAACCCTGATGGGACAGACAATGCAAAGTAGCCAATCATGAGTGGTAGAAACTTGAAAACCAGAAGCGTATTCTTCTGGGCAGGATCGTCTGTCTGTCAAAAAAAATTAAACTGGGGTTAGAACTTTGACAACCATATCAAATTGTTTTAGTGATAAAGAAAAATCTGTAGTTATTTCTCACTTGAGGAGGCTTCATAATCTCCATTGACACATACTGGGAAACAATAAGGAGAACAGGCAAAACAAGATACGCTGCTGTCTCACCCCACCCCAATGGTGGATGCCCGTCCTGCACCACCAAAAGACATTACACCATGGTAAGGTTCATTGCACACAGAAAACTTTTACTTGTATGAAAATTATATTTTAGTACACAAAAATGTATTCACGTAGGTGAAGTTAGAGGCTGCTTGTTTTGAGTTCTTTTTCTCATTACCACAAACGGGAAAAGCCATGAGACGCCGGAACCACTCTGCCGAGCAGCTATACTTGTTGGTCCACCTAAAGAAGGAATCCAAAAGAAACCTTCTGTAAAGAGTCCCTGCAAGTAAAACGCTCTTCTGGTCCGTTTAATGAAAACCAGAGATTAAAAAGCGGCGTAATGAATATCATTGTACCTCGTTAGCAACGTTGGAGAGAGCTTGGTATAAACCAATCCAAACTGGTATGGTGGCTAAAGTTGGTAAGCAACCTAATATCAAAACAAACAAGAAACTTATATATAATAGGCACACTTAATGAATGAGAAAGTAGCAACACAGCAATAGAAGCATAACTTATAGAAAAGTACCTGCCAAAGGATTTACACCAGCTTGTTTATACAAACGCGACGTCTCTAGTTGTATTCTCTCCTATACATAAAGGAAGAGTCGAATTATAGTTCAAAGTAAACTCACTTTCCATTTTTCTGGATCGTATATCCCCTACGTCATACAGCCAAAAGATTTTATCCGAAAACTGAAGAACCAAACCGAACCAAAAAAAAGAAACTCACAAATACTTTCAAAAAACTGAAACCTGAAAATGAATACATACCCGAGTATCCTACACACAGTTTACAAATCTATAAATATAGGTTATGTTTAATTTTAAAATAACCAAATACCCTAAAAATATTATTTATTATATGAACTACTTGAGTATATTTATTCGGAATATTTAAAATTATCCATCCAATCCGAACTATCCGATAATTTATCCCTAACCCGAAATATCTAACATGTTACTTGAATTATCCTAAAATCTGAAACTGAATTGGCCCTAAATTTTTCTCAGACATTAGCCGGTTCCTAACCTTATCATCCGAACCGAACCAAACCAAACCAAATCAAACCGAAAAAACAAACTGATGCCTCGACCAAGATTGTAAAATAATTTACAAGTCAAAAAGGTATCATCACCTGATTGCCTGCGTAACGTTGTTGAATGGCTTTAATTTTGGGTTGAAGATTTTGCATAGCGAGCGTCGATTCAACCTACAAAGTGATAAGATTCAAAACAAAACAAAACACAATCTCTTGAAACATCTACTACTCAACTCAGCTAACCTGTTGCTTTGTCAAAGGATACGTCGCTGCTTTGACGATAATCGTAAGCAATATAATCGCAAATCCATAAGCGTACGGCACATGAACCGCCGTTAGTCCATCTTTCAAAATCTAAAACCAAAATCCAAATCCAAATCCAAACCTAAAGATCCAATTCCACAATCACCTTCTTCTCCAAATTAGAATTCAGTTACCTTAAGCACCAACTCCATACCATCGGAGATGAATCCGAACCAACCGCCACTCTTCTGCACGGCGGAATCACTTGTTCCGGTTACGGCTGCGTCGGATATTGTGTAGAGGAGAGACTCCGCTTTGGTGAGAATCGCTCCGATGTGAGGTGATGAGTCGAAGCTATGGAGAGGAGGGATCTCGTTCAAGCTGAAGCGTACGGTTGTGGAGTTACTGAAAAGCTTATTGCTCCGGTTTGGTGGACATTGACGGGAAGAGGACGATGGTTTGGTTAGAGGAGAACCGAAGAGCGAAGATGGAGACGAGACTAGAACTCTCGCCATTGGGAGGTTCCTGAGACGGAGGATGAGTGGAGATGAAGATAAATATTTTTGTTTTTGTTTTATGGATTATCTTTTTAAATAAAATGGTGGAGATTATCCAATAGAGAGAAAACACGTGGTTTTGTATCCAGCGTGGAACTTATTGATGCTCTTTTATAGGTTGGGTTTGTTAGGCCCATTATCATCTGTATAAAAGCAAACTCCAAAACCTCCCCAGAGTGAAGTCACTAGCCTGGTGGAGACTCGGGTATGGTTGTTCTGCTTTGCTAGAAGGCGGGTTTGTCTATAAAGATTTACAGGAGACCAGAGTCAATATAACTGCAACTCACTTAGTTATTGGGCTCAAGAAATAGCTCACATTTTATTGTGGGCTTAACTCAGAATTGGACTGGGGATATGACCATTTGAGTTGAGCTGATGAAATATATTGGTTTATCTACACGTATAAATATACTTTTCATTAAACAACTACAAAATTAATTAATACTCTGCTAAAAAATTCTTCATTCATTCCATGAATAAAAACTATTAAATTATATATCATAATTAAAATATATATGTTTATTAGCATTTTTTCATAATAAAGATTTGATAACAATTTGTGTATATGTATATATATATATTTATTAAAAAAATTAACAATTTGTATTAGTTTCTCCTTTAATTGCCTTATTTTAAGTAATTTTATTATAATAAATAATATATTTTGCATTGTATAACTTAACAATTTGAAGAAATATGTATAAAAGCAAAAGTGTCATTGAATATGAAAATAAACATATAAAAATAATTTATGTTTTATGTGCCGAACATAATTAAGTATAGTTTTAAAAAATATTTTATTTACTATTAAAGTTAAAATAGAACAAATTTATAATTTCCTAACTTTTTAATGATTAAACAAACATATTTTAAAACCAATAATAGAAATAATATAAGTACAATAAAAATATTTTTGTATTATTTTATTTTATTTATTTACTTGTCCGTATGGTGGGTTTAATGCTAGTTCTTAATAAAATCTAGTGTTATTGATTTTATAATAGTTTAAGACTTACAAAAATCATTTTTATTCAGAGAATTTGAGTTTTAATGATTCTACAATTCCATCAAATAGTGTTATTGGAATTTTAATTCTAGACAATTTTACTCATAAAACAAAATTTCCAAAATCTTGCATATAGCCTCTAGATTCTTACAATCATTATTCTAATAGATGTTGATAAATAAATATGAAAAATTCTTTAGAACTCTTTATAAATTTATCAAATCTCTTTATTCTTAGATCAACCAACTATAAATAAGTTACTTCCACTAGGGCTGTTCATGGTTTGTAATGGCCCTTGGGAAAAAAAAATT
Source organism: Moricandia moricandioides (assembly GCA_905132885.1). Classification (NCBI taxonomy): domain Eukaryota; kingdom Viridiplantae; phylum Streptophyta; class Magnoliopsida; order Brassicales; family Brassicaceae; genus Moricandia; species Moricandia moricandioides. Next base: position 8,488 of record CAJHQQ010000803.1, on the reverse strand, counting down.
TGGACCCTTTAATGATTATACAAAAACTATTTTAGCATATTTTTAAAAGTATATTTTAAAAATATTATTAAATTTAGTTGTGAGAACATATAAAATAAAACTTATTTAAAACATATGTATATTTATTTCTTTTTAAAAATTTCTTTCCAAAAAATCTTCTTTTTAAAAAAAAAATTGAACCGCTACATGGCCTAGGACGGTCGCATTGTTCGCGAGCATAGTTAAACCGGCCCTGCCCCCACTAACCCCTCCTTAAATGACTAATCAGAATCAAAAAGTCACCTAATTTCCATCTAATTGCGTATAAGTAAACCCCATGAAAGCTACTTACCAATTAAAAAAATATTTAACTATCTTAATCACATCTTAATCCCTCTTTCTATTGGACAAACACCACTCTTGTTTATTTTTCACCAACATTAATTCATATTAGCTAGATGGAGACTTTATCTATATTTTATAATAGCATTTTGACAAGTCTTATTTGAATTTAAAATTCATCATACGTGACCAGTTTCAATGTTTCTTAAATAAAGTATCTTAGAAAATTGTAAAGTTATATCTGGCAGATATTTCAACTGTATAATTCAAATCAAATTTAGCTTCTTTTTATTGAGATACCTCGCCTACATAGATAATTCTGTATAACATCATCCACATTGAACTTATAGGAACTTATAGTCAAATAGATTCTTAAAAGTATTTGGAAGAATCTGATGGAATCTTTAATCTTATGTCACTTGATTTAACCTTTATGTATATGTCAAGTCATTAAGCCGTACAAGTTACAGAATCTAGTGATATGATTATTTGATACTCTCTAGCTTGTGCTAACAAGATAAGTATTTCTCTGCTACTCAACGGACTGGATGAGTTCTATACCTTTAGGAAATCATGTATATTCATATTAAAAAAATAGATAAATTGTAGCATCAATTAAATTAAATCATATACCATATAAAAATATTTTAATTTCCAAATTTTAGAAATATATATATCATATTTGAATTGATAAATATTAAAAAGTTACAATTTTAATGTGATAAAATCATTAATATTTTCATATCTTTTGTTATTATTTTAAAAAACTTCTAAAAACTTAATTATTTAGTAAACATTTCTCTCCGTGCAATCTAAATGTATAGTAATTTTTTACATATCTATATATATAAAGTAACTAATTTTAACTAAAATTAAAATATCTAATAAATAAATTAATATTTACTAATAAGATATAGCTAATTTAAATAAACAAAATAAATTAATTATATATAATAAAATCAGTGTAAAATAAAATTATAAAATTAATCAGTATCATTCATTTAGAAAACTTAATTATTTATTCAAATAACATGATTTATTTGGTTTTCAAATATAATAACATATATATATATATATATATATATATATATATATATATATTTTAATTTCTTTCAATTAAAAATTTCTCTATTTTTATTGCACTTGTATTATTTCTATTATTATTTTTAAAATATGTTTATTTAATCATTAAAAAGTTATGAAACTATAATCTTTTTACTTTGTTATATATTAACTTTAACAGTAAATAAAATATTTTTTAAAACTATATTTTATTATGTTCAGCAAATTAAACATGAATTATTTTTATATGTTTATTTTTCAAATTCAATGACACTTTTACTTTTATACATATTTCTTCAAATGATTAACTTATACAATGCAAAAATAGCTTTTCATTATAACAAAATTATTTAAAATTAAGCTACTTTGCATTATTTTATTTTATTTATTTACATGTCCGTATGGTGGGTTGAATTCTTAACAAAATCTAATGTTATTGATTTAATGATAGTTTAAGACTTATAAAATTTATTGTTATTCAAAGAATTTGAGTTTTAATGATTCTACAATTGTTTCAAATATAGTGTTACTGGAATTTTAATTCTAAACAATTTACTCATAAAACAAAATTTCAAAAATCTTGCACATTGCCTCTAGATTCTTACAATCATTCTTCTGCCAGATCTTGATAAATAAATATGAAAAATTATTTAAAACTCTTTATAATTTATCAAATCTCTTTATTCTTAGATCAACCAACTATACATAAGTTACTCACTCCCACCAGGTCCGTTCATGGTTTGTAATGGCCTTTGGAAAGAAAAAATTAGACCCTTTAATGATTATACAAAAATAATTTAAGCACATTTTTATAAGTATATTTCATAAAATATTATTATATTTATATGTAAGAACATATAATATAAAACTTATTTAAAACATATGTATATTTATTTATCTTTTAAAAAAATATATCTAAAAAATCTTCTTTTTTTAAAAAAAAAATTGGACCGCTTATTACATGACGCAGGGCGATCGCATTGTTTGCGAGCATAGTTAAACCGGCCCTGCTCCCACTAACCCCTCCTTAAATGACCAATCAGAATCGAAAAGTCACCCAATTTTGCATTCTTCTAATCTCTATCTAAAGACCATCTTTCAGCCATCTAATTGCGTATAGGCAAACCCCATGAAAGCTACTTACCAATTAAAGAAATATTTAACTATCTTAATCCCTCTTTCTATTGGACAAACACCATTCTTGTTTATTTCTCACCACCAATAATTCATATTAGCTAGATGGAAACTTTATCTATATTTTATAATAGCATTTTGACAAGTCTTATTTGAATCTAAAATTCATCATATGTGACCAGTTTCAATGTTTCTTAAAGAAAGTATCTTAGAAAATTGTATGTTACATCTGGCAGATATTTCAGCTGTATAATTCAAATCAAATTTAGCTTCTTTTTATTGAGATACCTCGTCTACATTAGATAATTCTGATATAACATTCATCCACACTGAGATTATAGTCAAATAGATTCTTAAAAGTATTTGGAAGAATCTTATGGAATCTTAATCTTATGTCACCTGATTTAACCTTTATATGTCAAGTCATCAAGCCGTACAAGTTACAGAATCTAGTGATATGATTATTTAATACTCTCTAGCTTGTGCTAACACGATAAGTATTTCTCTGCTACTCAACGACTGGATGAGTTCTAGACATTTAGGAAATGGATGTTGTGTTAAAAGAAACATTTGAACTTTCTGAATTTAGAACAAAATCATTGGAAGAATATCATTTGCTTAAAAATCAAGCTAATATTAGTTTGTTGTGTTAATCAGTTCTTGTGTATATCAAGCTAGTGATGGAATATTACTATTTTTATTGTTTCTACTATGTGTATAATACAATATAATACATATCCAGTTAAAACTGTTTCTTTTAGGTCACTAAAAGAACAAACTCAATCAATACTCTATAAGCGATGTTGAAGACTGTGTGTCTATATGTGAACGATTTGAGACGGTTGACTCTAAACATTACGTGCAATATTTTTTTTTTTGACTGTACGTGCAATATTTTTCACCTTTGTGTTTTGAATCTAGGTTATTATTTGATCATGAGAATGCTGAATTTTTTCTTAAAATTCTCTAATATTTTGAAAAGTTAAGTTATTCAATTTATTCAGAAACCATTTTAAGTTAAATAAGTTTTGTGATTACTCTTTGGGACTTGTTACTGATTTGCCAATCTGATTTTTTTTGTAATATGTGAATCTGTTTTTAATGGTTTTAAACATAATTTGCCACGTACGACAGCTAGATCGACCAAACAATTTTGCAACGAAAGTAAAGAGACTTCTTGATGTTAGTTTCTATATACTTGACTTCAGATCCCAGTAAATTTAAGGTTATTATAGTATATGTTAACTTTTTATTTTCACTGTTTATTTAAAGTAAAGAATATCATTTACTTGATAGGCTAATACATCCGCAATATCTTATTAGAATTGTTTTTAAATATAGTGGAAGCGCCAAATAGAAGTATTCCAAGTTAATTACTTTGCATTGACGTTATGAATCCACTTGGATTGGTTTATCAAATTTGATTAAGCGATATGAAACAAAGGTTATAAGTTTACTTCTTGCGCACCTAACGAATTCACTTAACATCTTAATCATTACAATACATTCAGTCTAGTGTAGTTTTTTTTCTTCTTTTAGTTAAAAACAAACCCACTTCGCAGTTTGATTACTTCAAAGTTGATATCTAAAAACACATTATATAGACTTTATTAGGAAGACGATTAATGAAACTAATCCTCGACGGGTTACAAATTAATGAACAATACGAGATTACTATTTTTTGTGAAGGTTGTGGCAGTATCATTGTTGAAGATGGGATATGCATTTTCATAAAAAGTTCTCAAATTAAGATAAAAGTCATATTAAAAAAATTTAAACATAATTTTTTTTGTTGACAAAAAATAAATAAATTTATTTTGATTGTCTATAATTCAACAATAAGGACTAATCAGTTTGTTTAATTATGACTTTTCAGTGAAATTAAGGCCATTCCCATGTTTACCAATACAAGTCATGAAGTCATTAACATAGTAATAAAAGTCTTCAAAAAAATCTTAAGAAAAAGTCTACAAATGTAAATATCGAAGGAGTGAAAATAAAATCATGGAAGTGTGAAATAAACGAGACATGGAATAAGAAAATGTCGGTGAACATAGAAAGAAGAGAAAAATATTGTCGAGCCTGACAAAGCTCGCGTGCCGATCAATAATTTATTATTCGCATTTTGTCTCGATTTACAATTCATAAAAGTTGAATCCAAAACTTCTGCCACTTCGGTTTTATCAACTGCTCCATCTACCGTACGCTTTCAATTTATTTTAATTTTATTGTTCGCGGTTCTTTTTATATCTTTTTTTTGATACAATGTTGAATATTATATTATTTACATAGATTCACAAAGAGTAGAATTGTAAAAAAATGAGTTAAACAAAAGAATGTAAACATTAAGTAATGAACAAAAAGAAAGAAGAGATTCAGACTTAGAACATAACAACATCATAACAATGACAGACTAAAGGAATAAGCAAGAACGGAATGAGTAACAAGTTGTTGCGAACTAAGAGTACTCTCAATGGAATTTTTAGTTTCAGGATTTTCAAAAGTCAAATTTCTCAAATAGACTCTTTTGAAGTTTTTGTTATAAAATAAACGTTAAAAAATGACTAAAATAAATATTTTTATTTTAAAAATTTTAATATTTTTTAATTATTTTTAATTTTAAATCTCACCTCCAAAACTCTATCCCATAACTCTAAACCCTAAGTTTATATTAGTTAACTCAAAGGGTATAAATGTTTATTTACACACTTTAATACAATTTTTTTGAGTATTTTTTTTTTGATTGTTATTTTGAGGATAAAACCCCTTTTAAGTTTATTTTGATCATTTTCTCATTCTCAAAAATACATATATATTTTTTATATTACTATTTAATTATAAATTTTTTAACTTTACAGGAAATCTAACCAAAAAATTATCTGTAAAAATATTTTTGATTAGATTTCTCATAAAATTAAAATTTTAAAATTAAATATTTATATAAATATATATATTGAAAATCTTGAAGCTAGAATTTTTCATCAAAAATTCTCTAAGAGAGAGAAAGACAACCTTGAAACACCTCGTACTTATAACTTATAAGAAACCCACAAGTCACAAACACAAAGAATCAAAAATTTCCAAACCACTTACTCACCCAAGAAATATTTCACTAGTAACACCTACAACTACAAACATTGAGAGAACTTAGACCCACATTAAAACAATAAAAAGTTATTTCTATAGTCTTTGAATTCATAAAAATACATTAAAACAACAATTTTTTTTTGTAAAGCTAGAAAAAGCGAATGAAAAAGAGTGAAAAAGAGAAGATTTTTGTTTTTCCAATATCTCAAATCTTAAATCTTTTCGGTTGTTTTTATATTCTTTTGCGATTCAAATTATACATTTCTGTATTATTGATTTAAGAGTAGTCGATAACGTATAAAAGTAACAACAGATGAGGATAAAATCAAATCAGGCAAAAGCAAAATATTGAGGTATGCGTCACGTCTTTATTAGATTCAACACGAATTTGTATAAGTATATACTTAGCTATTGACATGACGTTTCTATGCTATTTAATTTGATTAAAATGCTTACGAGTTGTGAAATCATAAAAGTGTTTCTCATCAAGTGATCAATGTTTTTATAAAAATTGATTATTAGATAACAAAACAAATGAAAAACAACCGCGGAAATAGTTCTTCACATTCATTCTTCACTATTTTCAAATTTACAATGATTATCGAAATATATAAGCATCACCATGAAATAAATGAATACCAAAACATCAGAAACAGACACAAATCACGTGTAATGGGTCAGAGCAGACAAGAGTTTAGTTAAGACAATCAGTTCATCAACATGATCAATGTTTTAATACAAATTTATAACATACTATCATCAAGAAAATGAATAAGGATCTAATATAGTTTCAAAATATATACAAAGTGAAAAAGTAGAAAGCATTAATCTCGTATTTGCTATATAGAAATCCTGGATGGGGTATATTAATTTCATAAGACTGATTGTATGTACCAAACATGGAATCTTTTTTTAGTGCCCATATTTTCAATTAATTACGTCTAAAATGTTGGTGGACCCCAAAACTAAAAGATCCTCATGACAAAACGCCAATCTGACACAGGCAAAGTTATGTCGCCATGAGATAATGCATGACACCATAAGTAACTTAATCGAAAGTAAAATAATAAAATCATGTGATTTTAATTTGGATAAAAAAATGGACATGTTTATAGATCCATACCACATCACGCTGTCACGGATATTCAGGAAAAAAAATAGTAATTTAGTCAACTATATTGGAATATCTCTATGCATAGTCAAAATACTACATATATGATGAAAATTATGGATATGATGCGTGATGATTATTTTTTAATACGTGGTGATTAATCTAAGCAAACAGATCAATCAATAAAACACTTTTTTAATCAGAAATCTTAGGACATGATTAATGTATGTTTCTTAGACTGAATTTCCTAGAGAAAGTTAACAAACTGTTTTTAGTTTCTTAATCAAAATTAAAAAAATGTTTTTTATTTAAGAGTTTGATGAGTCGGTCTTTAATTTTTTTTTCAGTTAAAAATTAAGAAACAGTTTTTTAATTTTCCATAAAAAACTCAACTTAAGAATCATGGCCTTAGAGCATGCCCAATGAAAGTTCCAGCATCGAGATTCTCAATCACTTTTAGTTTTAGACCTAATGCTAGAACCCCGTTAAGGATGGAGAAAAGTGTCATTTTCGACCCCAACAATTCGTGCCGTGTATTTTTATATCTAAATAAATTATAAGTCCAAAATTATACATGAACTAAGTATTTATTTAAATTTTCGATCCGAACTTCAATCCGTAACATAAAAAACTATCTTGACCAACATCCCGTTAGTCAACCGTTATGTTACATAAAACGACGTCTTTTTGCATTGAAATATTTTTTTAAAAAAATTGCGTTTGTTGAGATTCAAACCATGGTCCCACGAATATAAAACAAGCTCACTTACCAACTCTACTACAACACTTCTATTGTATTCTTATTAGATTGCAAACATCTATATTTAGTTTTGTATATTCTAAGAAAAAATTCTTTTTTTTCATAAAAAACAAAACTTAACTTTTAAAATAAAAAATGTACTAAATCAAAACTTAAAAAATAAACAATGTACTAAATCAAAACTTAAGTTTTAAAATAAACAATGTACTAAATAAAAAATTTAGTTTTGATTTTAAGAAAAATATAATCACTATTATATGTAGATTTTTAAAATGGTTTTTTTTTTCAAATAGATATTTTAAAGTTTTTTTCAAAAAAATAGATCTCAAAGAAAAATGACAAAAATAAACTTTTTAATTTTAAATTTTTATTTATTTTTTAATTTTAAACCTTACCTCCAAAACTCCACCGCGTAACTTTAAACCTAAGTTTAGATTAATTAACCCAAAGGGTATAAATATATATTTACACCTTTAATAAAGTAGTTTTTGGTCATTTTTCTATTTGAAGTCTATTTTGGTGACACAAACTTTTTAGGTTTATCTTAGAGCATTTCTCTTTTAAAATTTAAATACTTAACTCATCTAAATATTTGAGAAATGTCATTTTAAATTAGATTGAATAATTTATGAAATGTAATTTTTAGTTTCATTACATGTGTAAGAGTGTAAAAAATTAAAATATATAAATTATTAATGCAATTATAATTTGTAATAAATAAAATTAGTAAACAAAACTATTTTTCTTAGAATATACAAATCAAAATATAGATGTTTTCAATCTAAAAATAACACAACAGAAGTGTTGTAGCACAGGGGTAAGTGAGCTTGTTTTATGTTCACGGGACAATGGTTCGAATCCCAGCAACAGCAATTTTTTTTTAAAAAATTCCAATACAAAATGACATCGTTTTATGTAACATAACGGTTGACTAACGGGATGTTAGTCAAGTTAGTTTTTTATGTTACCCATTGAAATTTGAGTCGAAAATTTAAATAAATACTTAGTTCAAG